>PVKY010011798.1:0-11850 GCA_004027775.1 Bradypus variegatus
TCAGAGAAGCTATCATGTGCCCGGGGTCTCCAAGCAAGCCTGCCCACGCATCCAGCCCCGGGGTCTGAGCAGCCCCTCATCTCCAGGCCCCTCCTTCTATCCCCAGGTGGGATTTGGAATCCTCAGTCACCTCAACTTGGGTCCACTCCTATTGTCCCCACCTACACTTACAGCTTTCAGTGCTGCCCTCTCAGGTGGTTCTTATAGTGGGGTTTGTGGGATCTGTTTTAGAGACCAAGACGCTTTAACAATCGAATAGGCTACTTCAAAAGGGTTACTTGTGCATCCTGTGCTTCTCTACCAAAACTCCCCCACTGGCAGAGGAGAGGGGCAGGTGGCCCTGGGAATCATGGATAGGGCCAGTGCCCAAAACATGCAGAGCAAGCTCCAAATTTCTATAAAGATTCATTTGTAATCTTAAAAGTTCATAGGGGTTTTGCATTCTACTGTAGAATACATGTTTCTAAGGAAATACAGAAATAATCTTTTTGATTATGTGGCTTGGAATAAAATCAGCGTTCTCCGAAGATCGGCCGTATGTATCCCCTGGCTTTACATTTATCCCAGGGCAAAGGAGGGCCCAGTTTGAGAAGCTCAGAGCTAGACTTGGGCCCTACCCCACCCCTGCCATTTTTCAGCTGAGAAGACTGAGATCCAGACAGCTGAAGTGATTAGCCCAACGCTGCACAGCAAGGCAGGGTTTAGGGCCCATATCCACCGAAGCTTCACTCAGGATTCCAATCCACACGTGGGTCTCAATGGTGGGGAGCCTAGCTGTTGAGCTGGCCGTGCTGGGTGCGAGTCACCGCAGGGCCCAGAGCTGCACAACTGCAGGAGTCATCACTCCTCACGTAATCATATTGTCGGACAGTGCCTGTACGCCATCTGCATCACCCTCTTTGAGCTTCAATTAGTAATTCTTACCAAACGAGACTAAATTATATTATCAACTCTATGGCTTTGACATGACGACCAAGATATTTAAGAAAAAGATACCCCTTCTCTTTGCATGGTTCCTTTCAAGGCAGGCGATGCTGGAGAAGTCTTTACAAGAATGCTCTTTAGAGCCATCATAATGTTGACCTGCTGCCATGGGTTTTTGTGAGGGTTAACTAAGGTTAACACTTGTGAAGCTCCTAGAACATGCCTGGCATAAAGTAAGCGCTCAGTAAGAGCTGGCTCATTATAGAGCACTATCTGTATCCACAAACACGTGCTGACTCTTTAATTCAATGGACATTTATATATTTACAGATAATTTTTAGCCCCTTGTTTGGAGACTCTCCCAACTCCACCCCACCCCGGGCTTCAGTTCATTTGCGTTTTTGCTCCAAGTGAATCTTTTTAAAAAAGGAGGAAAGAGCACTGGGGAGATAATATCGGGAGATTAGTTTTTTCCGGTGTCACCAGGAAGAAACTTCTTAATCCAAACCAAGCTTCATTTTCCGCTCCTCGATCGGCTCAAGCCCTCTCCTGGAAGGCAAGGCAAGGGCAAGCTCTCAGAGCCCTCTGGCTCCATTCAAATCCCCCTTTCGGGACTTTGGCAGTTTTATGGCCTTTAATGACCCCCTATTGTACCCTGATTGCCGATCAGGGCACATGTAATGACCAAGCGGCATCACTTAGTCCTTATTCCAATGACAATGGCCAGAGCGGCTAGCTCACTGTTTTGACATTAGCAGGGTCACAGGGAAAGTTTTCAGGCAGGTGATTTAAAGAACCCGGACCAGCCAGCACCCCCAACTCCTCCATTGCTGGGGCTCAGACAAAGGAATGAACTCTGAACTTTTCCTTTGACGAATGGAGGTCATTAAAACCATGGTGGGGTCCCCTTCAAAGGCAGGTGAAGACCAGGCTGTCCCTCAAAGTGCCTAATAAAGAGAGAACAGACGATTGTGTGGCTTCGGAGGAGGGGAACTTCTGAGCGATTCACTCAAGTGGTTCAAAGAAATCATTGAGCTGCCCCTGGCCGATTGACAGGGGCAAGAAGTGCAGTGGCCATCCCTCCACCACCCATTGAATGGGTGGCTGCCCCAATTGTTCCCAAACAGGGAACACATAATAATGTGCACACAATAAATGCTTTGGGTCCTTTCTTAGGTACCCGGGGTTCCAGAGCCTTAGACCAGCAAGAGAATCTCCAAGAAAGCTGCACCCGAGACTCCCACTTTAAATTCCATCCGTTTTAATAACGTGCCGAGAGAGCTCCAAGCAGCTTAAAATATTAAAGGTTTCTTTTAAACATCTGGAAGATAACATCTAATTACTAGACAGCACTCTAGGTTATTAATATGTAATCAGAGCTAATCCCACCCAACACAAACAAACAGCAAACAAAAACACTTCCCTAGAAGTGTCATCTCCGCAGGACACGGTGCTCCATTGCAAATGCAGAGCCCCAACATAGCTTCCAGACAACAAACACAGCCCCTCCCCACCCAGCCTCCGTTCCCAACGCAGCACAACCAGCGGGGGCCACATGCTGCCCCTCAAGGGGCAAATCCAGAAATGGTGGCCTCCTGGCTGATGGCAAGATGAGGCAGCCAAATAGATTGACTACAAATGACTTGAATCGTGGAAGTTCAACCATGAAGGGAAATGAAAGCGTGGGGGAATTTCACCTCCCTCTTCTGTGTTTTTGTTTTGTTTTGTTTTGTTTTGGAAAAGGTGTTTTTGCCTTTTGCCAAAAGGGTCAGGAATTTTGAGCCCAAAGGTCCGAGCAGGAATATAAATGGATTTGGATAAGCTGGGTCTTGGGGGAGTGGCGTGCTGTGAGCATCATTAGGGTAACTCGCCCAGCGCATTACACCCATATGTATGCGGGCCACCGATCTCGGCACCCTTGCCCAGCCTGGCAATGGTTATTAAGGTAATGTGATCGGATGAGAAGGCTGCAAAGGGGCAACCACAAAGCCCAGAGGAAGCAGCTGTGGAGACAAATAAATGAAGGTCCCGCCTCCCTAAAATGTACCCACAAGGCCGAGCCACATCCTTTGCATTGTCCAAGGACAAATCATTGTGGGTTCTTGAGTAGCTGGTGGTGTCAGCAAGGCTGAAGGAAAAAGTGATGACTCCAAGACCCCTGCACCGGCTAGAAGCCCACTTTAACCCTTCCCTACCTCCCTCTGCAACTATGAAATCGTGACAGAGTCCCATAAAGAAAAGGCTAAGGAGGCAGTGAGAAATAATGAGTTTCCCTCTCTCCAGTTCCCCAAGGAAAACGATCTGATTCATCCCAGTGATTCACTTTAGTGTAACAAACATCCTTTGAGCATCTACAAGCACTGCCTTAGGTGATGGATTATGTGGTGAATAGGACAGGCACATCCCCCACCTTCATTGGGAAGATGGAAATTAAACAATTGCTCAAATAATGAATATTTTGAGAGATGCTGCAGAGGAGAAATTCAGGATGCTCTGAGAACCTACAGCGGAGAGATCAGCCCAGTCTGGGGGGTGGGAAAGGCTGAGCTGGGATTTCCTGGGCTGGGCTGGGCTCCCATGTCGAGTAGAAGTGGTTCAGACAGCGGGGACAGCACATGCAAAGTCCCCACGACAACTGAGACGCAGCTTGAACTTGACCAAGGAGGACAAAACGACCAGAAGAGTGTCGCAGAGAACTTCCACCCCAGCTGCCTCGGTTTCTCTGCAGGGTCTGAACAGAGAGGGTGGGCTGCCCCACCCCCCACCCCGCAGAAGATGGAAGGACAGCCTACTATGTGGGCTGATACATTTAGGAATTAGCTACGGGGGCCAAGTTTAAAATAAATTAAATTAAAAACTACAGCAGCAAATCCGGTTGTTTGGCAGGTTCCATCCCGACACGGGGTTAAGGACAGAAAGATCCGGAAGGTGGAGACCTACCCAAAATCCTGGCTCTGCGGACTCCACCCCGAGGCAAATCACTCAGGAGAGCTTCTGGGGTGAGCTCACCGCATCCCACGCCCTCGGGTCGGTGGAGGAGGAGCGTGTTACAATAAAACCTCGGTGTCGTGTTGCTCAGCTCAGGGCTGACCCAGAACTCTTCCCTCTAGCACTCTGAGCAATTTTGTTAATTGAAAGGTAAAAGTATAAAATCCACTAACTCAACTACCAGTAATGTCTAACATTCTCTCGCCGTTTACTTCAGCCTCCCGACTACAGGACTGCGAGCTATGACTATCCTGAGGGAACCGAGGCTCCGGGGAGGTAGCAACTTGCCCCGGAGTCGCGCAGTTTGCAAACAGCGGACCCGGCAGCCGCAGCCAGGCAGCCTGGCCGCAGAACCCTTTCTTTTAACCACTGCACCACTTGACCTCTCTTCTGGGAGACAGGAAACAAAAGGTTCCCCTCCTTCCCTGTCGCGCTGAATCCTGCTGTCCTTTCGGACCGGGGGGGGGGGCATTTGGCAGTGTCCCTGCGCGTCCCACGTGGTCAGGGCGGCTCTGCTTTTTTTTTTTTTTACAGGAAACATCTTAGTTAAATGTGCCAGCGTGTTTAATTGCAGGGGCTCAGGCAACTTGTTTATCTTCCTTAAACACGGCCAGGGTGGCGCTGGTTTGTTATCTAGGGTGTGAAATGGGGGCTGACAACAATTACTACCTCCTCCCGGGCAGCTCGGCGCGCTCTGCCGGGAAGCTGCGCACTTCCGAGCAGGCGCCGAGGCCGCGGCGGGCGGGGCCGTCACTCAGGATCCGCGGGGGGGGGAGTGACAGCGGCGGCTGACAGCCCCGCCCGCCGCCTCCTGAGGGGCCCCCATGATAAAGCATCCTGCTCTGTGGTGTCATCAACTTGCTATACATGCATTACCTCCTAATGAGCGCCGTGTTTAAACAAGTGTATAGAACACATCTGTGCGGGCCCTGGGACTCGAGGCTGTGTGACCAATTTCAGCATCTGAAAGTTAAATTAATGGTAAAGGGTTTAATTGTGAGTAAACAATACCGCATTAAGGAGCAGTAAACACAGCAGTGGGGACCCACGGACGGGTTCTGGCATCACAGATGCGGCTCCTCGGTGTGTGACAGTTAATAGCCCTCCCAGCATGGACTTTCTGACGGTGTGTTGAAGCCCATTTGTCATGGAAATGGGCCGACCCCTTCTCAAACAAAATTTTGGCCCATAGTCCATTCAGGGGGCCGGCGGGTTCTGTGTTCCTTGGAAAGTGGGCAAAAACGCTGAGGCAAGTGGGAAGGGCCTGGAAAAGTTCCAGCTTCTACATCCAGGCAAGGATATGGTGGGAGGGGGACAAACTAACCTCCACCCCCCACCCCACTCCCCCATATCCAGGCAACCAGCATCCATCCATAGGAGTGAGTCTTGCCTCAGACTCCAGGATTTGATGGCAAAGATTCCAAAACCTGGTTTTAAAACACCCTAGGGTGTCTCCCAGGAACAAAGGATGCCTCAGAACCAAATTAAGTTCCCTTTAATTAAATATCCTAATATATTCCACAGAACATTCTGTCCCAGCAGGGGGAAGGAAAAGACTGTCACATAAAATAAATCGGGTCCCATAACTCCCCAAATTAAGAATTACACAGTGAGAGCTCTGCCCGCCCTGATTTGGGAACAGCTATCATCATTGCCACCTT
The DNA here is from genome assembly GCA_004027775.1 of Bradypus variegatus. Classification (NCBI taxonomy): domain Eukaryota; kingdom Metazoa; phylum Chordata; class Mammalia; order Pilosa; family Bradypodidae; genus Bradypus; species Bradypus variegatus. The sequence goes on from PVKY010011798.1 coordinate 5,574, forward strand.
GGAAACTGAGCTTGGCCATCAATGTATGAGCCAGAGGAGGGGATAAAAGAGAAGACAGTTTTCTCTCCAAAGGTGTACGTTGAGAGTAAAGCCCGTGGCCTTTGGGAAGGAGAAGGGCACAGGTCTGCTCTGTCTTCCTCCCGTCACCTGAGACATCATCAGGGTGTAGGGCACCAGGGGGACCAGGTCTTTGGAGAAGGAGTTTCCAAAGGATCCAAAGAGCAAAGGACTAGGGTATCCAGATGGGGGCCTGGCATCTCCCTCTCCATCCTTTAGTGTCCCACCTGGAAGGCCGACAGCAGGTAACTCAGCCCCAGGGAAGATTTCCTCTCAAGGACCTCATGGGAAGCGGGGCTGATAATGAGTAAGATCAAGTGCCAAGAGGCCCCGGCTTTCCTCTCTCTTCCTTCAAGTGTCGATTATGTGGCTTCTAAGACAGAATAGTCTCCTGGCTACATATCCAGACACTAGAGTCAGAGTCATTTCCTAGCTCTATCGCTTTTACCTCTCTGAGCATCACTTTCCGCATCTGTGAAATGGGGATAATCACTGAGTTGCTGAGAGGGTCAAATCTGTGAATACTTATAAAAGGCTTCCAACAGTGTCTGGCACAGAATAAGTGCTCAGTAATGTTAGCTGCTGTTAAGATGGGTGTCCCTCTTGGTAAGATCTGATCAAACTGACACATGGGAGCAGCTCAAGGAAAAGCAGGGCCACCAGTGTATCTGGATCACGCTGAGGCTTCAGGTTGCTGGGCTGGGAGGTGCAGGGACTGTGGCTTTCTGTAGATGGCAACTCTCAGCCGCTCGCTGCCCGCCTCACTCAGTGGCTGAGCAGACACGGCCTCCCAGATCCCTCTGGGCACTTCACCGTGCAGGGAGATGTGGCACCACATCTGCCCGGGCAAGGGGACCAGCCACACTCTTGGGAAATCCAGGGCTCAGTTCTCACAAGCAGGGTAAGTCAAGTCCTGCCACCCAAAACCTGCTCCGAGTCAAAACCTGCAGTCTAGCTCCAAGGCAGAGTTTTAGAGAGAACTTTCTTATAAAGATTTCCTAAAGTGTTGGCCCGTTTTTGTATGTTGCAAATACAGGTAAGCTTTATTTTTATTTCTGACCACCCTCTCCTCTTGCCAATGATCTTTTAGTAACTTTTAATGGTTTTTTTTATATTAAAGCTGGGCAAATTAGGGTGCCTATCAGAGACCCAAGAATTTCTAAACAGGAGGGGTCCAGTGTGACAGATTCATTGGAAGAGGGCGCTAGGGATCTTCTCTCGATGCTAAGTCTGGGTGACATGCCCACCTCTTATTATGATCCCCCATCATCCCCCACTGGCAGTGACTTTGGAAAAAATGGCTTTGGGAAAAATGAAGCCTCTGCCTCCCTCCTCCAACCCTCCTCCAGCCCACCATTCTGGGATAGCCACTGGTGCCAGTTTGCAGACGGTCTGGTTTTTTGAAAAGAGGGACAAGAAATTATCACCCAGATTTGCCACAGAGATTGGGTAATGGAGTTTCATCACCACCAAATGGTATTGCCATATTTTTGTTGTTGTTGCCTCTTGGTTTTAAAATTATTCCTGTCTGACTTGTGCCTCCCACTGGTATGTCTCTGTCAACTGAGCCCATGGAGGATAACCAAGCTGAGATGCCCAATTTGGCACAGAGGAGTCTTCCGGTATTTCCAGAAATAGCTGGAACAGCACCCCCTCGCCCACCTGGGCCTGACACCATCTCCACTCTTGCGAGTCCTACCCTATTCACGAGAATAAGTTGGAATTAGCCCAAGCTGGATTTCCAGCAATAACTTGTAGGCATGCAACATATGTTTATAGCCCCTCGGAAGAGGAAGGAAACTTGCAAACCCTCTCCTTCAGTGATTTTTCAAATTTCCATCTTTGCTGGGAAATTCTAACTTGAAATGAAATCTTTTGCAGAAGCCCAGAGCTGCTCTGACAAGGCGAGCTGGACAGCCAGAGAGCCCCAACCATCTGATCCAACTTCTTCCTTGAAGTTCCCCAAGACACGTCTGCTGTGGTTTCTCAGCACAGAGCAGTCTGGAAATTACTGCACCTTACTGATCCCATTTTCCATTTGAGAAAACTGAGGCCCTGAGAAGTGCATGTATTTGTCAGCTGACAGACATCTCAAAATATACCTGCTTTGGACCCTGGGTGAGACTATAGACTTATCCTAAATATCATCTTCATCATTCTCTGTGGCCCAATCAAATGTTGGCCTGGCTAATGAACACCCTATATATCTTTAAAAGTGAAATTTGCTCATTTTCTTTTTTTTTTTTTAAACACAGACTTTGGCTCCACTCATTCCTAAAGAGGAAGGAAAACCATAACCTACTGAACCAACAGACATTGTTTTCCTCCCTCCTCTGTGACTTTAGTTTGCCTTTAAAGCCCATTTTCACTGTTTATTGATTTTAGCTTCCACTTGGTCTATGAATGACAACTTGAATTAAGACAACACAGGCTGAGAAGCCACTAGGCAGTGCTAAATGGATGCCCTGGGCTTCGTGGCAAAATGCCTCAAGAGGGTGCAGCCTCCCGATCACCCCAATCTCTTGAGGAGCTGTGGAATACAGAACCTGGCCCAGCCACCCCACACAGGGTCCCATTGAGTCTGGGCAGATCTTGGAGATTAAGGGTGAGTTGGGAGCCACATCAACAAAACAGCAGTCTCATCCCTGGGAGGAAGGTGACCTGTTCACTGAAGGGGCTGTGTGTTTAAACAGTGGTTCCAGAAGAGGGAGAACATTTGCCCCTATGTCTGCCACTTCTGGACAGAAAGTCCAAGCCTGCTTGGTCTGTGGTTCCCCCAGACTCATTTACATTTGCAGAGAGAAAACTCACCACATCAGCCCTTAGGGAACTTAGGTCTCCTCTCTTCAAAAGCCCCTTACCTTGGTCAAGTTTATGATAGAAATGCCCTTTAAGAACACCTTAAAAGTTGCATGGATAATATTTGCTATCCCTTAATCTATGTTGTTTATCAAAAACTAACACAAACATTTTAGCCCAGAAATTCTCCCTTTACTAATCCATCTTAAGAACATAACCAGGGAAATACATAATGCATCAGTAAGGACATATATCACAGCACAAAGACCAAAGCGGAAACAATCTGAATATCCAGCAAGAGGGGATTGGCAAATAACTTATGGTAAATCTATTCAATTAAATACTAGGCATCCATTTAAAATGATGGTGCTGAACAATATTTATTTACATGGAAAGCTAGTTACAGTATATGTTGCTAAGTAAACTGGAAAATTAAGAAAAAATATATGTAGTCCCATTCTTGAAAAAAATCAAATTTTTTGGAAATCCTTCTATAATTATTGGCATAGAAATAAATGATGCTTGAGACAGGCTGATATGTTAAGATTTGGGGAGGTTTTAGTATCTTCTTGCTGATTTCTAGACATGTGAATTTATTATCAGGTAGAGTTGCATGATCCAAAAGGGTAACCTTGCATAGTGCGCCAAGCTTCCTAAGGTCACCCAAAGAGAACTGCTGTCTTGTCACAGTCAGAGCTTCTTTTTCTCCAACAGCCATACTTCACATGCAAGGCACTTCCTATTTTTTCTTAACTTCCAACACCAGTAGGAAACAATGCACAAATTACACTAATTTAGAAAGTCCATTCTTGCTGTTACCTTGAGAAGCAGGAGGATGAGGAGAGATCTTTTTTTTTTTCTTGACCAAATGAACAGAGAAGACAGAGTCCAGAGAGGTGGAATAATTCTGACCCAACTCAACTCAATGCCTTCAGTGTCCCCAAAGCCAGAGAACCAAGATCCTGGCTGAGAGTCAGTTTGATAGAAGACCTCCCCCATCAAAGGAACTCGCACAAAGGCAATTCTAACTGGGTCGGGGACTAATTTGAGAATCCAGTGGAAGATTTAGTCCTCACTCAGGAAAAAATGCATTTAGACAAAATTTTGCACACATTTCAGTGGGGTTATGGGCCCTCCATGAATCTTCTGTGGGTGACAGTGGGCCAGGAAGTCAGGGGAAGGCTCTGCCCGGTAGGGACTTGTCTTCACGTTAGCTGAGCCGCAGCCTCCATGTTTGGTAAGGACTTGACTCCAACCTCACATCCACCACCAAGTTCTAAACCCCTTGAGGACGGTCTCCTGGAAAAAACCTGCAGCAGGTCATGTAAAGGTCAACACAGAAGAGGGGTGAGGGGCAAGTAAGCTCAGAAGAGGTGGTGAGGAAGCGTGGAGGTAGCCAAGGGTCCCACCATAGCACCTTCTGTTCTAGAAGGAGGCTGCCATCTTGTTAACTTCCTCAAAACTGGGACTCTCTCGCCTGTTTTGCAAGGGTGTTAAGAGGGCAAATTGAAGGGTACCACAAGTCAGACCTCACACAGCATCCTCACACAGGCCCTGCCTGTCTGATCCTCTCAGCTGGTACAGATTGGGGCCAGCAACAAAAGGTGTTAATAGCCCTGGTGAGGGGCCCACGCTGATAGATGACCCATTATGGTGATCACTCTGGTGCGAATGGCAAATAGGTTTGATCAATTAGATTTTAATGTAAAGTGGGGCCTGGGGGGGAAAAACAGCAACCAGGAGAGGGAAGACCCTTTGTTACTAATGTGTCTGAAAAAAGCACTTAATTGAGGTCATAATAATATTAGCAGTTCTCATCATCAATAATTCAGCCTTATTTATTACTACCGATAAAGTCCTGTCAGGTGTGGAATGGAGGGGGCTTTTGTTAGAGACTCTGTAAAGTAGGGGAAAGCCTCTCTCTGTCTCTCATCAGCTACCGAGTTACAAAATATCAAGGTGTCTTTAATTCTCAAAGCACTTTCTAGCCACCCTCTCTTTATGTATAAATGGGAGACTGTGAAGACAGAAATTTGCAATGAGGGTTGATTTAACCCTCTCCTGTCCTTCTCCACTCACATTTTTTTAAGGTATTGTCTCTGAAACAGTAACTAATTTTTTTTAAGAAATGCGTTATTAGAAAAACAACTTCTATTCTTGATTTAGTACCCTAGAAAATGACATAAATTCTGCTTTTTCACATGCTTTTACTCACCTGCGGTTTGTTCTCTTTTAAAGCAAAAGAGAGAGAGTGTATGTATATGTGCTAAATGAATGTATAATTGTACAATTAAAGATGCTAGTGCCAGTGTTAAAATTTAAAATGTATTAGTCTCATAAAACCGCCTCATTAGTCTCCGCGTCTTAAAGGACATACTTGTCCATAATGAGGAGAAGGCAGGAAATGGCGCAGGGGTGAGAGCAAGGGGAAGGAGGAGACATTTGAGCTGGCTGCCATTTCATTTTTCAGAAAGGGGGAGGAAAAACACTTAATAAAGATAATTGGGCTGGTAGTGCCTGTTCCCATCTGGAATCACAGCACAGACAGACCCCAGGGCAGACATGCGGTCATTAACCAGGAAAATAACCTATTTGGAAGAGATCCGTTTGTTTTATAAATGATGCTCCACTTTAGAACAGCTTAACTGCAATAATAATAAAAGTTCCTCGAAAACCCAGCTCAGGGATGGTGCTGAAAGATCGATCCCTGCTTCTGCAGGTAACAGCTGGACTCAGCTCCCGCTCTGCTTGCGGGAAACGGCCTTTGAAGTTTTGCCTTTTTTTTAAGTATAAATAGAATTTAAACTGCCCTTCGGTGATCGGTGACTATTAGCAGCGTTGGTTAGGAAACACCAAGTCATGGGGTCAGGGGAGGCGACCCAGGTTGAGGGTGGCAGCGGGGAGAGCTCTCCCCTCCCCAGGCCCCGAGCAAAGGGGGAGCGAGGTCAGCTCCGTGCTCAGCAGCCGCCGCCGGGGTAAATGGGAAGCGAATCGCTGCAGCAGGGCAGCCCCAGCCTGCCGGGCATCCCAGGGACGTGGGCTTGGAAGAATTAATTCCCCCCAGCCCCAGCCCCAGCCCAGCCGTTGTGCTCCCCACCACCACCACCACCACACACCTCCCTCCTGCACACCACCCACCCCCAGCCCCAGCCCCCCCCAGGCAGGGCAGAAGCACTCGGAAAAGCCATTCATCAAGGCAGAACTGAATTGTCTAGATTAGGGCAGTGAGGAGAAGGCCAGCGCCTTATCCGACTGCCCTTATGGTGAAGACGAGGGGGGGTAATTACTGTAATTAGAATTAAGGTTTCAGTGGCAAAGCTCCTCTGATCCGCTGATTTCCAGGGAAGGTTGCTCAGCTGCTTAGGAGGGCGTGTGAAAGCAGGGTCTTCTGAGACAAAGGGACTTGTCTTTTAAGGAAAAT
>PVKY010011799.1:0-11841 GCA_004027775.1 Bradypus variegatus
AGTATCTTTTTTCAAGTGATTTATAACCTAATGAAAGAAATGATAAAAGAGTACATAACAATAGAAGAGTTTCATAATAAATCAAGTCTATTCTGTTTTCAAGCTTCTTAAACTTGCCTTTTTTGAGATGCCGCAGTAGCACCAGGAAGCCAGCAGGGGGCAACTCAAACACATCTGCCAAGTAGGACTTGGCTCATTCTCAGACTAGTCTCAAGTTCCCTCCAAATGTGAGACCATCCACAAAAACACTTATGATCTTGACTATTTGATTCATTAACTAGGTCTTCTAGAAAATCTCTTTTGTCTCCTACTTGGACCTAAGTTTTTTATTTTGTTTTGTGTTTTGGAAAGGGAGAAAGACGACTTATAAATGAATGTGGGTTATAAATCCATTGGACTGCGGTAACTTAACTTTGAGTTTTTATGAGTTGTCTTCTAGTAAAGTCCTGCCTCCTCCTTCCCCTTGGCCTTGTTGCAGCTTCACCGTGATAGAGCCTATCTCTCTAGTATGTTCTGCCTTTCACGGTTACTGTAGAGCTCTGTTCTAGCATATGCCATGGAAATGCATTGATTTTTATTTTCTTTTCTCTTTTTAAAAATTATCTTTTATTGCTCTTCATAACTTAATTCAGGCAAATTTTTAATGCCGATACAGAAATGCAATTTCTTTCTTTGTTTTTTTGTTTGTTTGTTTTCTTTGATTTTTGGAAGACCAAGAAGAGGATTAATATCCCCAACTCAAGAAAACTAAACTCCTTAAAATGTGTCTGAACTATTTCACACCACATCTTGATAATTTGAAACAGTTCACCCCACACTAACCATACCCCCAAAGGTAAATAAAGTACCGCTGATCCATTTATTCAACCCTAATGGGGAGAGGGGAGAGTGGGAAATTGGCTAAATGCAATATTTGTTCTTTCACTTTTCTAGAACACCCAACTTTGCCAAGGAAGAACTGTATTCTGAGTTTCTTCTTCCCTGAACTAATCTACTTGGAATTACTTCAAAATAGCTTTGTTGGGTAATGCATAAAAGAAGGGCTCTGCAGTACCACCCTCCACTCCTCTGGTGCAGCTCCAGCCTCAGCCACTAGACCATTCTGCAGTCACCCCAGAGCCCCCGGCCTCACCCTCACCCTCAACCATCTTTCTTCAGATCCAGCTCATGTTCCTCCCTGTCTAGAGTTTAATGTTGGGATGTGGGTGGGTAGTAGTGGAAAAGCCCTTTATGACAGTTTTAGTAAACATCTTATTTGTTTGTTTTTATTTTTAAAAAGAAATTCTCCTACTATCCTTTTGGTTTTGTTTTTTCTTATTTAAAATGCCTATAGATTTTTCATGCTTTTTAAATTTATGATTTCATATTTGTAAATTTTCTTTGTATTTGTTGTGCTTTTTATTCTACATCAAATATAATTTTTTTGTGATAGAGACCAGACCCACACTTCAGCATTGACAGTTTGGGGGCTTACTTAGCATTTTGTCATAGAGTTTAGCAAAAAAAAAAAAAACACGGAAATTAAAATCGGTACTAAAATATGCATGCACAAAAACCATCTGCCTCCCAGCCTTTTCCAGTTTGTCATTACAGCAACATTAAAATATAACACATCAAATATATTTTCCTTCTCTCCTGATATTCCCAAAGAAAACACACCTCGTGATTTGTGGTTACTGTTATTTAATCTTTCCTGAGTTTCATCTTCCTTTATCTCTACAATGGAGATATTATTCATTTTGGGATGGTTTCTGTAATGATTAAATGCAAAAAGAGATGAAAAAGGCCCAGCATTGTGTCTGAACATAGCAGGCCCTCAATCAAAACTGATAGATAATAGATAGACCAACAGACAGAAAAAATTAAATGAGCGATAGATCACATCTCCCACATCTGGAGTTTCCAGTTGTTTCACTATGTATGCACATTTAATTTTTTACTTATATCATTTCTAACTCACATGGGAGTAAGTGTCCTGCTTTAAGGATACTGTTTAAACGATTATAAAAAGCTTAGCTTGTTAAAAGTTTTTTTTAATCGTATTACCCAGGAAATGTCAATTATGGAAAAGTCAGGCCTCAAGTTATCCGTGACCAAATAACCTTGCTGAAGTTTGGAAGAGGCGCTTCTCTAACGCACTTGCAGTCCTCAGGACTCTCAGATCATGTGAGCTTCTGGGGAGCGGGGTGGGGGTGGGAGTGGGGGGTGGGGGTGGAGCGCAGGCATCTGACCGCCCCGAGAGCAGCCAATCAAGAGAGGCCATTGCCTTCACACCCACCTGCCTACCGCTTGCACCGGGAGAGCAGCCAGCCTGTCTGGTTTTCTACCAGGCTCAGCGGCTCTGAGTTAATTCTTCCTGGAAATCTAACGGACATGCAGCGTAAGAGCACAGGACACTACAAAACCATTTTTATATTTGAAAAAAGTTACTCCAACTCTGATTTGTTTGATTTTTTTATCTGTTAACCTGGGAAATAATTCTTAAATACATTATAAACATTAGACTTCCCTCTAGTAATTACATAAAATCCCCTTGAAGTTCTTGAAAGGCACAGAAGTGCAAATTGATTTGGTTGTCTTAACAAATGTTACTTATGCATCAAAGTAATTTGTATTTTATATTCCATATAAGATGGTATGCAATTCTGCATTTGTGTTAATCTGTCTTTTTACCTTGAGCACATTCAATGCAACCACATTTATCTTGTGTCACCTTTAAAATTAGAATCTACTATGTAAATTTTTTTGAGGGCTGTCATATAAACCCTACATGGTCTGTTCTGCCATTTTAGAGTTCTTCTGAGGGGTTTCATTGTTGGCAGGTTTCACGATTCTTCCACATGCCTTAAAGGATGAAATGATTGTGTACAATGCATTGTTTAAGAACTGCAATACAAGACCATACACTGTGTTGTAGAATCAAATACATTGGTTTAAAGACAGAAATCTATTCTACAGAAAAATAAATCTTGATTTATTTGAGTATTATTGGGTTTTAGTTTTTGAAAAAAACTTAAAATGTGAGGCTAATTAAAATTGTATGCCTTTCCTCCTTCTAACCTACAAATGCAAATTGTGTGTGTTTGTGTGTAGGGATGGGTAGAAAGAGGTATTAAAGATATTTAGATCTAGTATAAGGGATTGGGGGTTGTGATTTTGTGAGTCAGTTTCTAAGTTGTAAACTGAAGAGTGTAGAGTTAATTTTCCTCCCCGGGTAATGCAAATACTTTACATTTAAAAGTATATTTGAAAGTATTCTGAGCATTTCAGCAGGAAATCACAATATCCAGTGTGATTTTGTTTTTCTTATTATTTTGCTTGCATACCTTGATATACTTCCTTAAAAAGCTTTATTGACATAATATGTGTACCATACAGTTCACCCATTTTAAAGTGCAAAATTCAATGGTTTTTAGTATATTTGAAGAGTTTTGCTATTATCACCATAAACTAATTTCAGAACGCTTTCATCACTCCCCCCAAAAGCCTTATACCCATTAGCAGTCACCCAGCATTCTCCTTCTCGCCTATCCCTCACCACCCATAACTACTGATCTACTTTCTGTCTGTATATTTGCCTGTTTCAGACATTTCACAGCCATATAATCCTACAATATGTGTCTCTGTGGATGGCTTCTTTCACATAGCATAACTCAATACACTTTTAAATTATTGGGCCTGGGCATTCTGCCTCTGAGGATCAGATGGTATCCTTGCATTCCTTGATGAGTTTGAGGATTGGGTATAATTCACATGAAGCATAAAATGAGAAACTAGTTAGACTAAATAGACTTTTCTTCACCATATAAAGGAATCCATCCTGCCAGTGTTAAAAATAGTAGACAGTGCAAGCACAAGCTGCAAAGCAATGTGTGTCCATAGGTTCCTAAATTAACATTGTGACCCAGAAGATTCTGGAAAAAAAAAAAAACCCTGCAAGTTTGCAAGTTAACAAAACAGGATCCATCAAAAGAGTGGATTGAAGTATTGACCAAAAGCAGTTTAACAGGTTAACTTCCTTTCCTTGGAAAGGTGGTGATCACAGAGAGGTAGAATATTTGAAACAAATTGATTTAAACCCTGCTGGGTGCTTGTATGGGACCCTTCTAAGGGAAAGCAAACTTTCCCTGCTACCCTTTCCCCCTCTTCTCGCTGGCAGGGATGATCCTCATTACGGTTTGCTCAAATATTTGGAAGTGAATTTAGGGCCCACCCCACCCCCCAACTTATGATTGTATAGCCAATAGGTGATGAGGTTTATTTGCATATTTCCCGTCACATAAACAGCCCTGGAGTGGGGACGGTGTCAGACTCGGTTCCTCCTCCTCCTCCCCAGAGGAAACCTGCCACTTCTTGCTGCCCAGCCTTTCCCTTTAGAGGGAGACTTGCCCCGCGCGGAACCGCGGCTCCAGCCCTCTCCCGCCTCCGGCTCAGCCCGCCCATCAGTCGGTCCGCGCGCCGGCCCGCGCGGTGCTGCCCCGGCAGGGAACGCGCCCGGAGATGGAGAGCAAAGCCCTGCTCCTGGTGGCCCTGGGCGTGTGGCTCCAGGGTCTGACCACCTCCGCCGACAGTAAGTGTTGCGTGCAGTGTCCTCTCCACCTGCAGACGCGTCTCGGTGTCCGCCTCCACGCCCTCTGCAGATGAGGAGGAGGAGGGTGCAAGGGGTTGGGGATGCGCACCGGAGACTCTCCCTGCCCGAGGGAACCGAAGAAGGGCCACGGACGTGGGATCGGGAAAAGCAGGGAAGGAATTCTCCCTCCGATCTCTCCGGGCCGGCCCCAGTTCCCGCTTTCCCCTCTGGCGGGTTCCCGCGCGGTCCCCTCCACTCCCCCTGCGGCGGCTGCGGCTTTCAGCGCTGCGCGGGCAGAGCCGGGGAGGGAGCCGGGGCTGTGACGGGCGGGACCAGGGAGGGAAAGGCCCGGACGCCGGTGACCCGCAGTGACTCTCCGCGCCGGGGAGCCCTGGAATGAAAGGCACGCGGGCCAAGGTGACCCCGGCTTGGCCGAGGCGGCGGCTCAGGCACCGCCTGTAGGAAGGCGGACGGAAAGGGCCACCTTCTCGCGGAGAAGAGACCTTGTTCTCTGCGTAAAACCCTTGCGCTCCCGGGTGGGGGTAGCGGGACGCGGGGCGCGGCGTTCTGGGCGTTAGGACGCCCGGGAAGCTTTCCAGCTTCCACGCTTGCACACTCTGCTTTTCTTAGCCGAGGGCTGACCCTGGCGAAAACGTGGCAGCCACGACCAGTCTGGCGGCTGACTTGGGGTTGTCAGGTCTGCACTTGGGGTTGTCAGGTCTGCACTTGGTTGCCCTCCCTGTCTTCCTAGCGGAGGCCAGCTCGGTGCGCCCAGCCCGGCGGTGCCACCGCGCACACGTGGGGCCTCCGGAACCGGGTCAGGGCTGGGGCGGGCGCTGGGAGCCCCTGAGCCGGAGTGCAGCCAGCTAGCAAGAGCGAAGGCGTTTGGGGTGAGAAGCGAACTTCTTTATTGCAGGGAAAAGAAGGGCCCCGGAAACCTGCTCGCAATAGAGGCAGCCTGGGTAACTTGAACCTTGGTTCAACTAAAACACAACAGCATCTGAAGAGGCAAATTGAAGCCAAGTTTACCTTTCTCTTATGTGATGCAATTCCAGTCAGGGTGGTGTAGGATGGATGTGCTTTCAGGCGGCACGTCCCAAAGCGGCTCAAGTCGTAACCAAGTTTGTCTATGACTTTGCAGCTGAAAGCTTTGGTTTATTTCGGCACTGAGCTGTGAAAGAAAATTTTGTTAGATTAAAAAAAAAGGTAGATCCCATCAGTAGCTGAATTGGATGGAAAGGTTTACAATAATCTTTTCAGGCAGATCACTTTGAGAGCACTGGAGGTTCGGTTAGAAAGCTTTAAACATCTTATTTGATGGTAAGTTCCCCTCGATGTGTTCAACACTGGCCAAGAAGATGGTAGGAATGAACTCCAAATTCTTGTTTCAGAAAGTATACCATAGTCCAATGCCATTTTTACCATAAAACTCACATGACTATGTGTCATCACATTTTAGGATTTGCTATCCTCTCTTAGAGGTTCACAGTCCTAAATTCTTGGGCAAGTGAGTGCCACCTCTTTGGGTTTAGCTTTCTTAACTCAAAAATGAGGAGTCTGAACTGGACTGAAAAATCTTTAAGGCCCCTCTAATTCTTCGTTTTTAAATTCAAATGGACACTTAAAGTAATTAATTAAATTGATTTTAACCAACAAGTGCTTTCCCTGGCTGAAAACATACGGAGGGAGGAATCATTGCTAACTTGAAATTTCTTCCTCTCACCCCCCACCAACTCTCACTCCACCCACCACCATTTATGCCTCCCCCCATCCCCCCCCACAGCATCCTCCCCACCCCCTTTCCAGCAAATGAATTCCTTCAGGACAGTAAGAGTTTCAGGAAGAGAGAGGCACAGGTGTGGAGGAGTGGTAGGCAGCACCTCCTCTGGGCTCTTACTTGATTTATTCATTCTCCTTTTCTTTCCAGGAAGAATATGAGGATATGAGGTCCTGCCCTCGAGCTCTCTGCTCTGGGAGCCACCACAATCTCTGCACGTCCCCAGGTGGGACACTTGAAGAGCTAGGAGAGGGAGCATCTGGGTACGAGCTCAATAGCCATAGTCCTAGTTGACTGGCCACAGTGAATTTCCAGGCCAACATCTGAGTTAAACATGATGGGCGATGAGAACAAAATAGCAGATGTCACTTTCTCATAGAGTTGAGCTCAGCGAGGGAGTGACTGATTAATAGCTGTACTGAAAAGTGGGAGTCAGGTACGTGGGAAGAGTTGCAATGGAAAATCTTTACTTTCTTTTCAAGCAGTATTTTTAGCTCAGCCCTCCATTCTTGCTTCAATGTATGAGGAAAAATTGGGCTCTATGCTTTACTCCCTCTATTATGTCAGATTGTTCAAGAAAATGCCTTGAAACATACAACATTTTATTATTAGTTTCTTCTCTGACCACAACCTATTCCCACCTTGTTACCACAAAGGCTGCATTCTGCTACATTAAATATGAAGGTGTTCTAGCAAGCAAAATGATTATTGATGATGACTTTGGATTGCACAGTGTAAGAAAATATTCAAGCCATGAGTATCATCATTTTTTTCAGATCTTAATGAAGATACTACTGCAGAATTTACTCAATGCATTTTCCAACCTTTAAGGTAACAAATATTCCAAGTGTAAAACTTTTAAAACTTAGTGTGAAGTTTCAGGATACTTGTATTCACTTCCTATACTTTGTCACCTGAGTGAATGAAACAATTTTTATCAACAGACTTTTTAACCTGGGAGTGAATCTGTGTCAAAAGTAGCTTTAGTCGCATTCTCTCCTTGCAAAAGTTGGAGGCTCTGTTAGTTCCTGAAGGAGAAATATGACAGGACTCTCCAGCTCACTCAGAGACTGAGAGTTTGAGATCTCCTCTGAAGAGCCTTTGTTCACTTGACCACAAACTGTACATTGCTGGCTTGTGCCATTTAAAACATGTCTGTGTGCCTGGACCCCATTTGGATTTTCAATAAATGTCAGATGGGATTAGTGGGGGAAATAAATACCACTAGGAAAGAAAAAATGGATCACCTTACATTGATTATATATATATATGGATATATATATAGAGAGAGAGAGAGAGATGGGGGCAGGGTTGGGGTTACTGGAAATGAGCATATTTAAATGGTGCCACTTATTGGTTGGCTCTTCACAATCTGTTCTCTCAGAATGATCAAGTTATATATCAGATAGTTTGGTGATTTAGACTGTTTGAATGAATAGAAGAAAATGACCCCACTACTATTTTGCAATGGAGTAGAAAAAACAAAGATGACCAAATTGATGTGGCCACACTTGGTCTAATTTAGCTACAATGTTCATGGAACACACCCCACATAGCCTTTGGTACATGTGCTCATCTGTGTGTTTTTCTTGGATGATTAAGTCTGTTTCTATGCAGACAAGTAGGGGCAATACTACACTGGCTCAGATTAATTTGAGTTTAATATGTAAGTTTACAGAAGCTTTAAAATATTATGAAAACTTGGACTTTTTGGACAGGGGTAGTTGAATATAGGTAAAATGGATTTGAATAGAGAGCTTCTCAACAGCCCCCTGTTCAAGGATATATCTATCTTGAAATCAGTAATGTACATTTTTTTAAATGTTGGTTTTTAGAGTTAATTATGGTGAAAAATGACATGAGAATTAGTATCTACATTTTAATTAACAGAATAGACTCAAAATCTTTACTGAGACTTCCCTCCAGTAAAACAATTGTTACCAACATATCATTGGCTTTCATTGTGTTAGTTTGAAGCAACTGGATGTTTCCATTTGCCCTCCTTATCAATGAGGAGAAAGTAGTTTCAGAATAACAATTGAAGAATTTTGTATTTCAAATTTTAAATTCCTGATTAAATATGCCTACATATCAATCAAAATATTCATTGACCAATCCATAGTATCCCTTTGAGTAGTGATGGCTTCCACTTGCTTGTTCACACTTGATGGTCTAAATCAACTGGGCAATTTTAACACACACATATCCAAGCCTTTTTTTTACCCATCTTTCAGTAGGATAAAAGTTTATCCCTGATATTACAGAAAGTTCAACATAAAATGAATTCAAGTGCAAAGTACAGGATTTATTTTTACTACTCAATTAATAGAACAAATATTTTTCTTTGTAAACATATAAAGTAAATGCACTTGTTAGATACTTCAAGAGCATTAACCCTCTGTCTATACTGGAATATTTGAACAGACCAGTCAATTCAGTCAGAAAATGGTATTGATTTTTTTCCTCATCAAACTGGCCAATTCAATAATTCAGCTTGCTTTGTTTTTGGCATCCTGAAGACACCACTTGAGTCAATAACTAGGATCACATCTCTCAGAAAGCAAATGAAGTACTGATGAAGTCTTTGACGTGTGTGTGTGTGTGTGTGTGTGTGTGTGTGTGTGTGTGTGTGTGTGTGTGTTTGAGGGGAGGGGGCGTGGAAACCTCGAAGAGAATTTCATTGTAATTGAGCTCTTGTACCTACTATGTTCATATGAATAATCTCATGATAATCTTTATTCATCTGATAATGCAGGGCTGTTTCTTTCCCTACATGCTTGATGTTCCTCCTTTTCTAGCAGCAATGATGCCCCCTCCATACATTTACCTATCTCCACAAGCTTAGGCCTCTGAGCCTAACTTCATCTCTGAGATTTATTATCCACATTAAGATAAACTCCTTATCTTTCTTTGCACACTCAGCTTTTTAGCTATCTATTTAAGAACTATTTAAAAGTTGCATAGCCAGGAAATGGGTTAACCTGTAACTTGCCTGGGAACAAAATTCTTCCCTTTGTGCCAAGGACACATCTGTTGGGACCTGGTTGGCATGGTGGTGCTGATGTACTAAGTCAGATTCAGGATGGAGACTCTTAAGAAGGAATACAGGCACCTTTCTTTCCCCTCTTCCAGTCTAGATGACTTTAATTTCTAAAGGGACATGGTAAAAGATAACCTGGTTAGATAAGTGGAGAGTCTCCTTAATAACAGTCAGTTCGAATTGGTTCACCTGCCAGCGAGGAGCAATCCCTGTTGTGTATGGGGACAACTGAGCACACGGACTGACCATCAACCAGGTCCATCTTTTCCCCTATTTTTACATGGCCTAAGCCAGGTGCTCAAGGGCTGTTAGACATTTGGGGAAACATATTAATCTTTAGGACTCTGAGACATCTTTGAGGTGTTGCAACACTGGTAGTATAATAATTCCTATCAGAATACCAAAGGGAAGCAAGATTGACTAAACACCAATAAAATTTTCGATTTCATAGATAAGATTGATATAGGATTGATTCTATCACATAGCTCATAAGTGACATATTTCCTGTCAAAGGGCTTCATTATATTTTCTGTAACTTAAAATGAGAAAGAATTTCCTTTAAAGGTGAAATTTAAAACTCCAAATACAAATTTGCTTGAGAATGTATGAATTTCTCTTTATAAGCTATGGACAACGCAAAATGTTGATTGTGGGAAATTGGAGCTCTCGGTGAGCCATGCATAAAATCTGATATGGGATCCATGCCTTGAAAAGACTTTCCTTTTTTTTTTTTTTATTATTTCGTGGAACCATACAAAGCCAGCTTAGTAATTTCAAAGAATATTCTCAAGTCATTTCAAACCTGGTGCCAGGGCCACCACATTGCATAATTCTAGGGAAAAACTGTCCCAAAGTGAATGTTGTTCCCTGGGGTTATGTAGTGCAATAGTCCTCTGTGTTGGTTTGGCACACAGATGGTGGGTGAAAACTGTTTGCCAGCTTGTTCAGATTATTTCTGATTTTAAAAGACTGATAATTGAGGCTGTTAAAATAAGGTTGTTAAAGTGTGAGTTATTTGTGGTGGTGAGATGTGGGAGAGAGTGAAACTAATCTAGTTTTAAACTTTCTAAAGCACTTTTTAACAATGAAAGAACTTCTTAGACACAGAAAGCAAAATCATATTAAAAATCTGCAATATTCTTTTCCATTATTGGATATATAATAAGGTTACCAGAGTACTTTCTGGTTAGGAGGGAAGGGGAGACCTAAAATCAAATATGCCAAGAGACCAAGCATTCTCTAAAGGCTACATCTCAAGGACAATTTTACTATTGGAAATGGAAAGAGCTTTAAAAGATCAATAGTTTAACACCATCTCTTCTTTGAAGAAATTATCTTAGAGTGTTGAGTTACTGTAACAAAACTCATTCCTTTCCACTAAATCAGGTCACAAAGAACTTCTCCATTTCAGGTGCTGGAGGTTTGTTTTGTTTTGTTTTGTCTTTTGGTAATCAACTTGTTGCATATAATGAGAACTTGAGAAAGAAACATAGTGTTCAAAGAATTTGGGAAAATAATTATTAAAAGGGAAAATGTTGGCTGGCCCTTGGGTAATTATATCATAAGCCTGATCAGAATGTCCATACTTTCATTGTTACTCCCATCATTCTTATTGTTATTCTGGGCCTGATCTTTGCAATGTTATTTTAAAACTCCAGATTTTCAAATTTTAAATTGTGGAAAGACAGAAAATTTAGGCCAAGAAGTTACAAGTATTCCCAAGCAATTTCGGTTATTTGTCTCTTGAAACTTTAGGATAACAGTAAAATCTAAAAAGTTATTGCCTACTTATAGTAAGTAGGCGGGTTTTTTTTCTTTTTTCTTTTTTTACTTTCAAGGAATTAAACAATTCTCCCAATATAACTTCCCTTTGACTGTGCTTTGCTTTGTGAAAAGTCTGATTTGCAGCATAATTTACTTCAAATGTTCACTGTGATATTATATGTAGTATCTACAAATACACTGTGAAGATTTATTAATACTTAGATTTATTGTCCATAGATTCCAAAGACAGATTAAAACTTCGCCTTCTCCTTCTACCCAATTTGGGGTTAATTATGAAGAACCAAAATGGACTTTTTCTAAAAACAGCTTTGATGTAGTGTTTTAAGCTTTGACTTTGTGTGGAAGGCTATGATTATGTAAGGAGGAAAAAGAAAGTTTGGAGAAAGAATTAACCATAGCTCATATATAGCACAGTCATTTCTGAGCAACCCACTAAATGATTTTTTGAAACATGATTTTGGACTGACATATTTTACTATGGCAATTTACACAAAAGGCCCATGCTTCCAACTTCTCTTAATACAAATATATGTTTTTTAATTACATGAGTGAAAAGGAAATAATCTCTTTTTTCCAAACAAGCTTAATTGTATAATATTTTGGGAGAATGTTCTTTTGATGTAACCAGAGACCTAAAGAGTATTAAAGAATATATAAAATGAATGGGAC
>PVKY010011800.1:0-11839 GCA_004027775.1 Bradypus variegatus
TGCAAGGCAGGCTCCTCCTCCCTGTCCCTGACAGGTCACCTGACCACAGGGCAGAAGCAAGGCTTCCAGACTGAGGTATGACCCGGCACAGGGCAAGGTCACCCGTCCATGTCCCAGCCAGCGAACAGCACCACGGGGGACGTTCCACACCTTCACTCACCCTTTCCAGCAATACGCACCTCTCACGGCCACAAAGCGCTTCCTGACAGCTAATTTTACCCCCCTGTGAGCCTTGGGAGCCTACAGAGAACAAAAGTTTGGGGACAGAAGTCCTTCACAGGCTTTCCTCAAGGCATGAGGAGGTCTCTTTCCAGCAGCTCTCTCCTCTACCGCCAAATGCTCAAATGTCACACAGTATACATTCAACCCCTGAACTGCCCAAACTGCCCCCCAAAACCCCCCTCGATTCTCTCTGCCCACCACAGGAAGAAATGGCATCTGAGGAGCTGACAGGTGCCCAGTCAACAACCATCCAATTAATCTGTTCAAGGTTTTAGAGGGGCCAGGAGAGGAGACCTTTCCATTCCAGCAGCCAGTGGAGATTTCTGTTTTAATTTATTTTTAATTGGCTGTGCTACTAACTGCATATCAGAAATATCTCCGCTCCAAGCCTTCGCTTCTCCTCCATTTCCTTCAAACTCTTACAGGGGAAGGGCATTCTGGCAGTTTTCTGGAAAAACAGAGAAATGCCACAACAGGACTCAAATGACTTTTCCTGCTGTCCTTATTCCTCACTGGCCTAATGAAGAGACATGGTTGTGACTTAGGCTCTCACTTCATCATCGTGTCACTCATTGAGGTCGGTGATGAAGGGGAAAGTAAATGCTGCTCCTGCAGGGAGAAGAGCCCTTACCTCCGCCTGGCAGGTACCAGGGCAGAGGGGATCTTGTCCCCCAAGCTCTCCCCCAACTCCATCTCTACCCTGCAGACACCCTCATGGGCCCTCACTTCTCTCACAGGAAGATGGAAACCTTCCAGAAGCCCTGCTGGCCGGCTCCAGGCCTCTCTGGTGATGGATATGCTGTCGTTGGACATTGCCATGGAAAAAGTGGAAGCATGTGAGAAAGGGAGAACCTTTTGCCCATTTCCCTCACTTAAGAATCTGGTGAAATTACAAGCAAAGCTTATCTCTGCACTGGGACAATTCATGTGGCAAAAACAATGCTGAGACATTTAATGGGAGGATGCAATTTATTTGATGTCTTGGCACCACCAACCAAGCAATTATCGTAATGACAGAAGGACACGCTGGACACTCATTGCCACCACCCTACCCCCATCCAGGAAATCAGACAGAATTTTCCTGACTTGCAGTTGATATTTTAATAAGGGATCAACATCAGATCACAGGGCAAGTAAGTTGAGGCCGGAATCTGGCCTAAAAAGGACAAGGAGGAAAAGAAGAGGAAATGACAGAGAGAGAGAGCAAAACAAAAGTCCTCTGTGACCCAGTGGGCAGGAATGTTTCTTCTTTTCCAGAACGGTGTGATTCCTGACTTTCTTTTCTCTCCTCTCTCTTTTATGATTTGGGGAGAGGGGGTGCATTTTCCAGAGAGGAGAAAGTAGGAGCCACCTCAATAATTAACAATCCAGAAATTTCTCTTATTTGGTATTTGGCTCTTTACACATTACAAAGCACTTCAAGCACCATATTTCATTTAACCTTCAAGCAAGCCCATTATATAGGCGTTACTGTACACATTTTATAGAAACTGACTTGCCCAAGATCCCAGCACCCGTGAGTGGAGGAACTGGGAAACAGACTTCCCAGGGCTCCTTCTCATAGAAGTCGCCACTACCCCCTCATAAACCAAAGAACAATAAAAATAATCATAGCTGATGCTAGAAACCGAATGTCTCTGTGCTCTTTATGCTGCTAAGCACTTGATATCAATTATTTCCTTTCATTCTTACCCTAAAATTAGGAGAGAAATGCTATAAGCCTCATTTTTCACACAGGGAAACTGAGGCTCAGGGTATTACTAACTTGTCCAAGGCCACAGAACCAGAAACAGACCAAACCAGGACTCAAGTCTCCACGATGCTGCAAACTCTCTCCGCTGTTCTCAAGCTTGAACTGCTTCGGGATGACCCAGAGGGGTGGCTGTAACCCGGCTTGCTGGGCCCCACCACCAGAGCCTCTGCTCTAGCAGGTCTGGCATGCAGCCTGAGAATGTGCATTTTTAACACGTTGCCAGGTGAGGCTGAACTGGCTGCTGGTCCCGGGACTCCACTTTGAGGGCAACAGCTCAATCTGCTGCTTCCTCCTGTCACTCATCCGCTAACTCACACATCCTGTTAGAGACTCCATGAAGCAAGGTTTGCCAAATCTGACTGCTGCAGAACCCCTCCTCTGGGACTCCTGACCATAAAATACAGCAGGTGCCGTCCACAGAGACACGTGAGCACCATCTGCATCCATTGCACATCAACTTGGGGATGTTCTAAGCCAATTTACACTAAAACTCATTCTCTTCTTCATGCAGACCTCCCTCGGATGAATTGACTCCAACATCCATCCTCCAAATTCTCTCATTAAAATACCAATTTGACACATGAGGAGCACTTCTGATTGAGCAGCCCGTCAATATACACCCCCACGCGTGGATATGTATTTTTATCACGTCATACTGTGCTAATAGCACAGTTATCCCTTCCACACTGCAGGAGTTAGGGGTGTGGCACCCCCACAATATGGAACATCCATGTAAAAAATTTTTTTCAGGGTTTTAGGAAACTCCCTAGCTGCCTCTTGATCAGCAGACACTTGCCTCTCCCATTATTTCTACACTGAGTGGGCTAAACCTTTTTTAAAATTTTCAAACCAGCCTTTGCTGGCCTGAAAGTCTGTAGGGGTAGACCCTTCACCTTCATTTTCCTTTTGGGAATCATATAAGGACTTGGCCTTTACTCGAATGATGCCAGAGTCTCCTGGAATGCCTTTTTTATAACAATTCTGCACATTTATAGCCTTTGGGTATCGTCTGCTGGCCTTCGTGTGTCGTCCTTGGCTTCTGTACAACTCCCCAAAAAATTCCCATCTAATTTCTTACGCCTACTCACAATATATTGAAACTGAGATAGGGAAAGCCACGATGTGGAAGGGATAACTGTAGAGATGTTATAAAATATACACAAAAGCAGTAACTTAAAAGGATGATAAAAGTAAATAGAAATCGACATTTTAAAATTTTCTTCCATGTTCTGAAGGATCATTTGGTGCATCCCACTTTGGAGTCTGCTGGCCTAGAGCTCAGCGTAGCCTCTTTCAAGATCTGGCCATGGAAACACAACAGCTGCCCCCTTGCCTTGTGGCCAACAGCCCCTGCCTCAAGGATCCCTGAGCTCTGTGGTTCAGGAAAAGTCAGGTCCTCTCCCTATGTGCAAGCCTCCATAGGGCCTGCACTGCCCCTCAAAGTTACCCCAGTAAGCACCCAGTACAACTCAAGCAGCTGCCTACAAAGCCTATGTCCTAAAGGTAGAGAGCACTGGGTGGGGAGTCCAGGAGCAGGCCCAGGGACAAGCATCCACCAATAACCCATGGCTGTGTCCCTCCCAGCAGCAGCCTGTCGATGAGGTTCACCTGGGCCTGAGAGGGTTCCCAGGACCTCCACGGCTAAAACTGGGACAGTCCCAGGCAAATCTCGTAGGCTGGTCACCCTAGGTGGTAAATCAGCCCCACCCTGACCTCTGCTGGAAGGTGTCAAGGGAGAGCAAGGGGAGCCTGTGGCCAGGCCCTGCTCCCAAGCGTGTAGCATTCTATGGAGAAAAGTTTGAAAAAAAAACCAAGTTTAAATGTCAATTCTAGGCAAAGACCTAAGACAGAGTTGGAAAGAGGGAAAAATGAGGCTGAAGTCATTGGGAAAGACTGTCTGGAGATAGCCAGGTCTGGGGATGAGGAAATCATCCCCCAGCCCTCACCACCGCGAATTAATGCAGGAGAGCCAAGCAATTAACTACCTCAACTCTGCAGTCTTACTGTTTGAAGTCAAAGCAGCAGCTGCCCTTTGCCTTGCAGAGACATCTTGCAACAGTTACCTTCTTAGAGCCTCTGTGTGCTTTTCTTTAAAATGGGGCTGACTTCACCTCACTTCCAAGGGCTGTGCTAAAGATTAAATGAAGTAATGCATGTGAAGTGCTTCAGAACTGTCCCTGAGTGCACGTACTCCATAAATATTGACTATTCCTAACCTCTCTTGACCCTTTTTCCATCAGTTCATGCAGCTAAGGTAACTTTAAAGAACAGTGCTCTACACTCAGTACACTCTCCACGAGAATGCACCATTAGGAATATTTTTGCTATTCATAATCAATAGAGCAGGCTTACTTCTGTGCTGTGGCTGCTGCTCCAGAAGTCAAGGGGACAAGAGGAAGGGCCTGTGGAGAGGTCACAGGAAAGCCAACCTGGCCCTGAGCAAAGCCCAAGGGTTTCTCCTGCCCCTGTTAGAACAGGAGCAGCTTTTCCTTCCTAGCCTTCCTAAGAGTTGGAGTTCAGAGCCCAGAGCAGTCATCCCTTCCCAGCCCCCTAAGTTCTGCAGAAAGGCGCCTGGGCACCCTACCACCACTGTGAGTGTGTGTCCTCTCGGCCATGGCAAGCCCCCGGTGAAGCATCAGCCCAGGACCACTTAAGGCCCCTGGAAGTGCTGCAGGTGAACTGCTAGCAGCTTTTCCCATAAACTCAGGCAGCAAGTTCCTGGGACAAGGGAGGCTGCCCTCCTGCTTAACCTGGTCTCCATCCAAGCCAACCCTGGACCTAGGCAGATATAACAGAGTACAAATCAGTAGGCCCCTCACACGCACACACACCCAGGCCTGAAATTCCACCATTAGATATTCATTTCTCTGATATTGTACCTTTTCTTCAGGCAATGCATTTTGTTGTTTTTACCCACTATATTCCTAGAACTGGGAGAGACTTAAAGGAGAAAGATCAAGATTCATGTCATCCAGTCGCTGCCCTTAGAGACCCCCAAGTCAACATGTGAGACAGGCCACACATGGAAGTGCAACACACCAAGGGACACTATCACACTCACCTTCAAAGAGACCCTCCCCTACCTCAATTGCTCCTTCTCCTACACACCCATTGCACAAAATCCTATTAAAAGCAATGCAATTACTTGACAATTGTTTTTAACCTGCCGTTCCCTCACTGGCCACTTTTATCTTTTTATCCCCAAAACTTAATGTATGGGATGTAAGTATTCGATAAATATTTGCTTAATTAGTAAAGTAATGAATATTTTAATAACTGTTAAACTGAAACACAAAAAATGTGAGGACAATAATAACTTAAGCCAATGTCTCTCCAAATGCTGTCCCTGGACCAGCAGCAACGCCTGGGAAGTTTTTAAAAATGCAAACTATCAGTCTGCATTAAACAGACCTATTGAACAGGAAATTCCAAGTGGGGCCTTGTTTTAACAAGCCCTCCGAGCAGTTTTCATGCTCACAGGAGTTTGAGAACCAGGTACTTAAGCCTTTACCATCAGAGGCTTTGGCTCAGCCTTATGCGATACAGAATTATTATGCCCCACTCTTTCATGGATTCATTCAATGTACAGTTATTAAACACTAACGCAGCCTTAGAACCACAATGGTGAATACAGCAGACCAGGCCACTGGCTTTGAGGGACTCACTGCAGCACTCAGAGGCAGACAATAAGCAAGCAACTCCATGAATAATTAGACAATTACAAATAGTGGTAACAGCTTGCAAGGAAAGGTTCAAGGCACAATTATGGAGAAAGCAGGAATGAATTCCACAAAGGCTGGGGGAGTGTGCCTCCACCAGGTGATCAAGGGGACCTTTCCAAGGAGGTGACTGCTGAACCATGAATTAGGGGATAAGGATGAGCCAGCTCTGTGTGCGCGCGCACCTGTGTGCTATGTGTGCGCGCACCTGTGTGCTATGTGTGCACGCCATGCACGGGGTGAGGGGGGGAGTCCAGACCAGGAAAGGACATGTGCAAAGGCTCTGAGCTAGATAGAACCTGGCCTATCAGAGGAACAGAAAAGGGTAACAGGGCCAAATGCAGAGAAGAGCGGGGAGCCGTACAAGATGGGGCTGGAGAGGCAGGCAGGGCCAGATCACATTCGGCTCATGCTGTACCCTAAGTTCCACAGCAAGCAACTGAACTACTTTGATGGGCTTGGGACACAGAGGGATACTGGTCCGAGAGAGTAAGTCAAACCCAGTGAATTTCTGATTTGATTTCTGCGTTGAGCAACAAGTAGGCGGAGGTGCTCACCACCAGGATGCTAGTGAGGGATGGGGGGTGGGGGTGATAGGTTGGCAGGTGGATATCAGAGGTAAAGTTAAAATGAGAGGCCCAGGGTGGGGATAGACACTTGGGCATCAGCAGCAGAGAGGCAGCTCATCTTTCCGCTGTCAAGTCAGGACAGGGAAGAGACAAGAACCCGGCCGCCCCGATGCTTGTGGGTCTGAGGAGGAGGAGCCCATAGGAGAGAGGAGCAGTGGCCACAGGGCGGGAGGAAAACCAGGAGGGTACTGGGTTGAGAAAATCTCCTAATCAATAGGAAACAGGGAGAAAGTGAGACATGCCCTGTAGCTGACAAGGAGGTTGACTGTAGCGAGGGGATGAGACCCTCAAATGGACAGCTGCTAGGAAGGGGGAGGAAGGGGCCCACAGAAAGGGGGCAGATGAAGGCATTCCAATGCATGAACAGACTGGGGCCTGCTGTCTTCACCCCCAGCCTGGAACTAGGCAGACCCAGAAGTTAACCCCTTCCCAGCACCAGACCATGTGGAAAGCAGTCTGGAAAAAGCCCCAGTTTGACAGATGCTACCTACCCAGGGCCTGGGGCAGAGCCAGGGGGTGGGTTTCCAGCCAAGCCTGGGCAGACCAGCCAATTCCAGGGACCCTTGGCATCAGGAGACTAAAGACATGCCCCTTCCCCTCCAGGGGCCTTGGTTTTCTCTTATAAAATGAACAGTTTGGTCAACACAACTGCTGAAGTCCTTAACCCTGCCTTTGATCTGCCCTCCAGCCCCACACCAGACGGTCCCCACAGGCCCAGCCCTGTGCGCTATTACCCCACAGCTCTTCCCACCCTGGCAGGGGATGACCAGAAAAGTCTGGTTTTGGCTCTTGGCTAACCCCTAGTCCTTGAACCAAACACTCCCATCTGCTGAAGCACCAACTTCTCACTCCATCCCCACCCCACGGTTAAATCAAGCTCTGAGCTGGTTCTCTGCCTCCCAGGCCCATCTGCCAAGACCAAGGGTATCTGTTAGCCCCCAGATGGCCTGTGGGCCCATGGATGGCCATGAGATGGCAGACAATGCGGAGAATCCCCCAAGCAGTGACCCTGCAGACCCTCAAAGGCTGCTCTCCATCAACAGGAAGGAAGGCTGCCATGAAGAAGCCCTCTCCAGCTGAAACCTTTCAGCGGGCCAGAGTGAGGCAGGGGGGCCTCCTCTAGCAGGAAGCTGCTCTGGGAGGAGAGGGGGCATCCTCACACCAGGGGCAACAGGCTTGGAGCTTGGGGTGGGGAGGCCGAGGAGATGGGGTGAAGAACAACCCACCTGCCCGGGCACCTGACTGCTGATGGCCTCAGGGCTGGTGTCTGGGCTAGGAGGGAAGGAGGGCTGCCACTGGGCAGCACGGGGCCAGGCAAGGGGGCAGGGGTTGGGGGGTGAAGCCAGGCCACCTCACTCTCTCAACAGGCCAGCCCACAGCCTCCTCCTCAAGCCTGTTCGGACAAAGGGCTGGTCTCAGAGGTGTCAGGCAGGCTCCAAGGACCTCTCTCCCTGGACCAGCTGCAGCTGCTCAGCTCTGGCCCCTGGGGCCAGACCAGAGCCCTGGGACCAGGCAGAAACTGCCTGTCAGTGCCATGGCCCAGCTGAGGGGGTCGGTACCCACAGCCCCAGTGCACCCTGTGCCCAGGTGGCCATGTTCCCTGGAAGCCAGCGGGAGTGGAAAGGACACTCTGCTCCCAGGTCAGGAGCAAAGTTCCCACCACGTCCCCCAGGCCTGGTGTCCCAGGGACACAGCTCACCCACTAACACTTCACCTGAACTATTTTCCAGTTATAGAAAGGGTCAGCCTGGCCACCTTCTCAGCTTACAGGCACAGCCCATCCCAGGCACCTGACAGCCAGGAGCTCAGGATGCCCACTCAACCCTCAGGGCCCACCGCAGCCCCTTCCTACCTTCCCCTCCACGTGGTGGGAGACCTCACACAAGGGCAGGGGAGGTCCCATGGTGTGGGGGTAGAAGTCATAGGGCTGCTGGATAAAAGGATGCCCAGTTAAATTTGAATTTCAGATAATGAAGAAATAATTTTTAATATAAGTAGGTCTCAAATATCGCAGGGCATATACTTACACTAAAAAAACTATTTCTTATCTCAAGTTCAAATTTAACTGTGCATACTGCTTTTTGTTTTTTTTCTTTTACTAAATCTAGTTATCCTACTCCATCCGGAAGTCTAGAATAGAGGAATTTGGACTACCAAACCAGAATGTAGGATATTATAGGGAAAGTGCCTTGAAAATATTAAGTACAGAATAAGACCTCATCCACATTATTAAAGGTAATGATATACTTTCCACAGTGAGATGAAGGCACTGAGATGTACTAGAAGATGACATGGCCTCATCAACCAACTCAGATTTGGGTCTCAGCCCCAGTGCAGATGTGCTGCAGGACCTTGGGCAAGTCACTCCCCTCCACCAGATAACTGCCTGCTGAGGGGCTGTCCTGGGCATTGCAGGATGTTCAGCAGCAGCCCTGGCCTCCACCTACCAGATGCCAGCAGCATCACACCCCAGCTGTACCAAACATCTCATGGGAGGCAAAATCACCCTGGTCAAGAGCCAGTGGGTTAGAGGACCATGTGCCCTGATGTCTAAGGCCCCTGCCAACCTTAAGTCAACAGTCTTTGGCTTTACCTGTGGGTTTGTGGGAAAGATCCCTCTTAACTATCCAGCACCAATAATGAATAGAACAT
The DNA here is from genome assembly GCA_004027775.1 of Bradypus variegatus. Classification (NCBI taxonomy): domain Eukaryota; kingdom Metazoa; phylum Chordata; class Mammalia; order Pilosa; family Bradypodidae; genus Bradypus; species Bradypus variegatus. The sequence goes on from PVKY010011800.1 coordinate 8,976, forward strand.
ATGATGTGATTTCACCGAGGTTTGATGACATGTAACCTTTCTGAGATACCCATCAGCAGATAAAGAAGCACACTGCCTTCTGATGCTCCCCACCCCAAGGTTCAGAAATTGACCTGACTGGTTTCCAGTAAGTGACTTCAGCAACTTGATGGTCTTATAGATAGCTAAATACTCAAAAGTGAAATCATCAACCTGACTGAAGGTGATAATTGATCAGAATCTCTCAGACAAACACAGTTTTGATTAGTTCAATACTAATACCACGACTATTAATAATAGCCATAAGGCACAGAGTGCCTCCCACACACCAGCTCCACACTGGGCACCTGGGATCTCCGAGGACATCTGATGTTCACAACAGCCCTTGGGGCTGTGAGTAGTCACACTTGGAAGTTGGAAATACAGGTTCAGAGAAGTTAAGAAATTTGCCTGAGATCACAGAGTCCACCTGACTCCAGAGCCCATGGGCTTCCCACATACACACAGCTCCTTCAGGGAAGGGGAAAACTTGCTTCTCCCTGGTAGTCCATCTGGCTGAAGCACACAGGTTTTCATCTCCAAGCCCCAAATCTCCAGGGGCTACACAAGGCCAGTAAGCACCGCTTATCCAGCCAGCACGTGAGGACGTGATCCTCACCTTGGAACACACGGAGCCCCAGTCCCGAGGGGCTGCCACCTGCCTCCCACTGGCTCGTAAATGTCCAGTGCCAGTTGCCTGGCCAGGCCTGCAACAGGCTCTCAATAAACACTTGCTAAATGAATAACTGAATGTTCTCCCATTTCAAAGATGGGAACACTAAGACCCACCTTTCCAAAGCAAGTTATGACCCAAGGGAAAACCAGCCTCTCACCCTCAGATCCTGTTGGCCTTGCATCCAAAGTTCCCTGCAGTGCAGTTTCACTTTGTTTTATAACTTGCTCTTAGGGTCTCCACATTCCCTGTGACATCATTAGTGAATTGAGAATTGACAGGAATTGGTGGCCCAAGGGACTGGCCCAGGAGACTGCTGAAAGATTCCAGAGCCTCAGCCTAGAACGAGGGCCTGGAAAATCGTACATGTCCATGCCCTCAGTTACTAGGTCACCTTGAGTGGGGCTGCCATGCTGTTCCGTGGCCCAGTTTCCCTCCTTGGACAGCTCGCTGAGTGAGAGTCCCCCCATGGTGCACTATTATTACCTGGCACACCAAGGAATGAGGCCGCGGCAACAATGAGGCCACCCTCCCACCCCCACCCAAGATTCTTCAAAATTCTGCTCCTTGGGTCAGGACAACCAGACAATGTAGGGCAGAGGCTCCAGTCTGCAAGGGCCACCTGCTTAATGCCTCACGGGGACACCAGGGGCAACAGCAGGGGCCAGGGAACAAAAGGGTCCTACTGTGGGCCTCACCCTGGGGGAATGGGTTTAAAAGATTTCATATGCACAAACACAAACACACACACACTCTCTCACAGGCTCACACACACCAGGGAGTCTAATTTTAGTAGCCATTTGCCCCAGCAAAGCAGTTTGCAGGCAGTTATTTTGAGAAATGCTATTAGCCACTGGGCTATTTTTAATGCCCCTTGTGTGGCAGGCATGTGTGATACAAATAGCAGCTGAAAAGGCATCAACCTGTAGCTCTGGTTGGGTCTAGGGTCCAGGGATCCACAGCCCCTTCGGATAATCTGAGCCTGATTCAGATGGAGGGAACAGCAAGCACTCGTGTGCCCTCCGCTCCGTCTCGGTGACCACTGCTCTGTTCACCAGAAAAAGACGGAGGGATTCAGACAAACACAATCCCCCCCATCCCTGAGGGCCACCTGCTAAAGGGCCAGAAGAGTCTTAGAAATGACCTCCATGAGCATCCCCATGGCAGGCAGCACAGAATCCACACACACGGCTGTTCAAGGTCCAGAGTGATCTACCCCCAGCCTGATTCCCCAAACCCAGCCTCCTCATGGAAACTACCAGTGCCTGGCCTGCTGGCCTTGTCACACTCTGCTGTCCCTACTGCTCGCCTTTGCCCCCAGCTGACCCCTGACTTGAAACACCCCCTCCCATCTCTCATCCCACCTCCACGCTCCAAACACCAACAATTAAACAGCTGTATCACATCATGGGCACCCCTCACCTGAGAGCCTGCATGGGCATGCGCCAGTGCGTGTGTGCTCCTTACCCAAACAGCTGTTCCCATCTGAGTGCTTAACATGCAGCAGGCATCATGCTAAGCACTTTAGAAACCTCAAGCAATTCTCCTTAGTGGTTCTAGTTGGCACCCCCATCATCCTAATTTTAAAGATAAGGAAATTGAGGTATGGGGAAGGTGCCCAATCCCTTGCCTCCTAGGTAGGACTCAAAGCAAACCCATGTAAGGTAATGTGTTAAAAGCACAGACTTGGAAGCCAGTTGCCTGTGTCAAATCCCAGCTCCTCATCTTGGAGTCTGAGACAAGCGCAGCTCTGTCATTGGGTCTCTGTGAAGATTAAATGAATTCATATTTATTTAGACCCTTTAAAAGTGCCTGAATCCTAAGGCTGAGCTCTTATCCCTACAGTGGAGGTTGAGGGGCCAGAGACTGTTAAGCCAGTATTTACTGGGTACCTCCAGTAAGCCATGCCCTATGCTAAGCATTCTGCATGTATCCTCTTATTTGGTGCTCAGAGAAACTAAGCTTAGAGAAGTGAAATAATTGGTCCAAGGTCAAAGCTAGTAAGTGGAGATTCTGAACCAGGTAGTTAAACACAACTTCTGAGTTTCAGCCATAATCCTTTGCTGTTTGTCTTGTCTCTCTGGAAACAGCGATTGTGTTTCCACAGCCCACGCAGTGCTTGGCACTGGGTCTGGCCCTTTAAGCAGGCTCAGTAACAGCTCTGAGTTTCTGG
>PVKY010011801.1:0-11840 GCA_004027775.1 Bradypus variegatus
GAAATACAAATGGGTAAAAAACACATGAAAAAATGTTCATCTTCACTAGCTATTAGGGAGATGAAATTAAGACCACAATGAGATATCATCTCACACCAATTAGAATGGCTGCCATTAAATAAACAGGAAACTACAAATGCTGAAGAGGGTGTGAAGAAATTGGAACTCTTATTCATTGCTGATGGGACTATATAATGGTACCGCCACTCTGGAGGACAGTCTGGAGGTTCCTTAGAAAACTAGATATCAAGTTACCCTACGATCCCAGCAATTCCACTTCTTGGTATATACCCAGAAGATCTAAAAGCAGTGCGAACATATCTGCACAATGATGTTTATAGCAGCATTATTCACAATTGCCAAGAGATGGAAACAATCCAATGTCCTTCAACAGATGAGTGAATAAACAAAATGTGGTACATACACACAGTGGAATACAATGTGGCAGTAAGAGGGAACGATGTCGTGAAACATATGACAATGTGGATGAACCTTGACGACATAATGCTGAGCGAAATAAGCCAGACACAAACAAGAGACATATTGGGTGTTACTACTAAGGTGAACTCTGTGAAAAATGTAAAATAAGTGTCTCATATTGTAGAATGTAGGGGACCTAGAGATAAAACAGCTACTAATGAAGAGGGAACGATAATCTTACAAGAATAGATAAGATATTGAGGGTAATCTTGATATAGGAATGCTCAGGAATGACTATGGTTTGTTAATTTTCTTAGAGTATGGTAGGAACACGTTGGAAGCCCAAGTTCTTTCTACTACACCTCCTAGCCAATCACGTGACAGGCTAACTTGGAAGAGAGAGCAAGACTTTAGTTCTGATTATAAAATGAAGTGACTTTTAAAATAAATGTATCAGAATTCAAATATCAGAGAATCATTTCAAAGTAATCAATTTAAGAAGTTTTAAAAGTTTTGGAAGTTTCCTTATGCTACAGCTTCCACAAACTATGAGATTCCCTGATCTGGAAAATAAGAAAAATATCATCTATCTCACAGCCATTGTGAAGATTAAGTGGAATATTATAAAATAAACCTCTGGCTGGGTATATGCAACATATATTCATGATAAACAATAAATACTAGGTTTTTTTTCCTTTCTTCAGTTACATCAATCATTATTTCAAACTGTGAAACACATATGGATAAACATGTCACTGATAAATTTTAAGAAATCTAGTGATTTTTCAGTTTATTCATGCTTCAACTATCGATTTTTTGCTCTAAGTTATATAAAACAGTATTTTAACATAAGTAGAAATCAATGGGCAACTTACCTGTGAAAGCCATCTTTCAAAACTTCTTGCCTCAAAATAATTTCAGAACAAGTGGCCGTTATGCCTAAAAGAAAAAAAAGATTTTTTTTATAAATATTCAATGAAAGAATATTTAAATAATTACAAAATAATTGTTTTAATAAGTTTTACTTGCCTGGAAAATCTAACCACACTAAAACAAACAAAAAATTTAAACTATTTGAGCTACATAAATCTCTTTCCAGTATAGGACAGTAGTTAAGAACATTGATTCTGGAGTTAGACTGCCTAGTTTCAAATGCAAGTATATCACTTAATAGCTGTGAATTTGGGCAAGATATTTTATCTCTCTGCTAGTAATCATGAGAATTAATATATGTAGAAGCACTTAGAACAGGGCTTACCACACAGTTAAGTGCTCTACATAAGTGTTTACAATTAATATTACTTTATCCTAGAACAATAAAAGGAAAAGAATGACTAAAGAGCCAGGAAATCTCAGTTTTAATTCTGGCTCACTGAAACTGCATACCAGATATGTACTGGCAACTTCTATATTCTGCCACCCAAATCTATAAAACAAGGAAGATAGTGTATCTATGCCCTGTAGAGATGTTGGGAGAATTAAAAACAAAACAAAAAATAGCTGGATGCACTTAAAGATTCAAAGTGCCCCTTTATAAACTTAGATTAACCAGAAATCTTGTTATATGCTATACTGACTCTATGCAGAATTCAGATACTAAAACTAAACATTCAGTTACTATTGACCACCAACTCTGCCAGACACTTTTCCATGGAACTTTACCCCATTTTCAAAAACTGGAGGTGTGTGTAAAGAACATCAAAACTCAGACACACAGAAAACCACCTGCTATTATTGTACGTTGCTGAAACCATTAGAAGTATTACTGTAAAGGTTCATAAAAAAAAAATGAAGTAGGGGGTGAAAACATTTGAAATATACAAAGGAAGGAAAAATAAAAGGAAAAAACATTTATTAATCTATATACAGATCCTGTACTTGGGGCTTTCACATCTGTTTCCTTTTAACTCTCACAAATTGGCAAGAAAAATTATTGCCATTAGTACACAGGAGGAAACTAAAGGTAATTAGCTCTGAGTCGTATAACCAAATAAGCGATTAGAAACAAGGTTTGCCTGACTTTTAAAGTCTAAGATCTTTCTCTTGTACTTAATATTTATTTAAAGGAATGCTTATTTGCTTTTGAGAAGCATATATCGCTCCCAAATAAACAAATAACTTACGTGTCCTTTTACAAATCCAGATTTTTCTTCACCATTCTTTATTTTAATGGAGGTTGGTGGGGAGTAAAGGCTTATAACCGCCATATAAATTATTTTAGAAAAAAAAAGTCAGATAAATAGGCTAAAATTCTATTGGGATGCACACTAGAGAGTAGCAAATCACATTCACCATGGGATGGTGGAAAGACTAATTTACAAACAGTATAGCAAATGCTATTTATCATTTTTAAGGCCAAGTACCACTTCCCAAACGAGTTTGTTACAACTGAATTCACCTTCAAGATTTTTTCCTCTTAAATATTTCTTTAGTTGGTTGTGGTGGCCTGAAATGGCTCTGGAGATTGACCCCTTTTTAATAATAAAATGCCACTGCAGTAAGAGTCTTTAGAAATCACCAAGTTCAGTTGTTTAAGAATTCTTTTGGCCTTAATATTCTTTCCTCAAGTAAAGTTGAAAACCTAATACGTGAAACATACAAAAGCAAGCTACACTGATGGACAGATACTAGTTTAACATCCTCATTTTACAAATGAAGAACTCACCTGGTATGTGCTGACATTCCTTCCCCTAGCAAACCTGATCACTTTGTTGCAATTACTACTGTACATGTCAGTGTCCCCAATAACACTGCAAGCTCCACGAGGGTTGGGGCAGTGTCTGTCTGGCTTAGGGCTGGACCCACAGCACCTGACAAGCACTCCGACCCACTGACTCGGGACAAAGAAGAGAAGCAACTCGCTTGCCCAGCCCGCAGTCATAAAGAAACCCTAGCCCAGTAAGGTCTATTATAAAAGATCTTTGTGAAACTAAACTAGTCGTTTCCTCAGAGTCTCTGTATTCTGGATTGGGATCCTCGCGCCTCACAGGACGTTGAGATCTTGCGGCCCCCTCGGTCGTCAGGGACTTACGCATCCCAAGGCACTTCACGGTTACACTTCTTTTTCTAGATTCGAATAGTGCCGCCAGTCTTCACTCGGAATGACAAAGCTGGCTCTCCGTAGGCTCAGGAGTGGAGCCAGCCATAACAGGAGGAAGACAAGCGGCTTCCAGCTCACCCTAGAGTTCTGAGGTCCCACGCCAGGATACACTGAGCACCTCTGCAAACCAAGCAGCAGTTAGCGCTGCTCCTCACCCTCCTGGGCCCTCAAACTCCGCCCGCACACCCGCAGCCCCGCCCCTCCTATTACCAGCGTCAGAGAGGGAGGCGGTCAAGGCCGAGGAGGGAGTGCCGGTGAGTCCAGTCGCCGCCCAGAAAAGCAGCCAGGGCACTGCTCGGACCGCCAAGGCCGGAGCAGCCAGGACGCCGGAGGGCGGGTGCCCGAGAAGGGCGCGGAGGGACGAAAAGCAGACGGAGGAAGGAACCTGCATATGCTTCATGCCGCGCCTAAAGCGCGATGTCACGGAGTCAGTGACCCGGACGGAGGGTTCGGCGCGCGCACTACCGCGGTCCTGTTGTTTCCCCCCCACCCCCTCCGGCTTCTTACACCCTCAACCCCTGAAGGTTCGGCGCCGCGTGAGACCCGACACCCAGCTCCGCCTTCGCTCCCTTCTCGGCCCCGCCTCTCCCCGTTCCGGTCAGGGGCGGGGCGGGGAAAATGGCGCACGCGCCATGACGTGCACCCCGGGGCTGTTGCTGTGGGAACAGCTCCGTGGGCGCCCAGCGGGAGGCTGAACCCAGGCCGGCTCGCCTACGAGCTAGCTTGCCGCGTTCAGGCTCTCCACCTCCACTTCCAGGTATTTGCAGAATCAGGCATCCTGCGGGGAAGTTCACTCCACGACCTCTACCGCGGGGCTGTGACTGTCGCTTCTTCCTGCAGCGCCAGCCTCCTCCAGGCCGCAGTGTCGGGGTAAGGGCTTGTGCGTACACTGCTGTCGGATGGAAACGTCTGGTCACGGTGGTTGTAGACCTTGGGCTGTAGAAGATGCACTTTCTGTGCTTCTCTAAGGGTAAGACTAAACACTTGGCAAGCATAAAAATTGCAACTTAATAAAATATATAACAAGAAAATAATCACATAGGTTGTTAAATTTTAAAGGGAGAAAGCGGGATGTAGGAGATATAAAACATACTATAGTTTAAAAACCAAAATTATATGCCTCTAGAAAAAAGACTGGAAGGAATTAAGGGTGATTATTTTATGTTTCCTTTTCCCCCCAGTTTTCTAAAATGAGTATGTATTAATTCTGTTATTTAAGTATTTTTAAAAAACATGTTCCTATAGTGAGTCTCAAACAGAACTGAGTTTATGAGAATGTCATCATCCTATGCCACTTTACATCAAGGTTGCTTGACATTTGCAAATCTTCCTAGGGATATCTTAGTCACATCTAAAGCAGTCCTTATAATTAAGTGTATTTTGGCATTAGGGATGGGGAAGGAAAGAGAGAATTGAAAGTATTAACCTGCAAAATAGCTGTGTTTCTTAGAACTCAAAAAAATATTATATAGTGAGACAGATAAGCTGAAATGAAAGCCGTGTAAAAATTATTGTCTTCTATATGTAGAGGCCGATTGATTTTGCACCACATCCGCCTTTTTGATGAGGCTTCTAGACTGTAAATATTTAGAGGATGTACAGGGGCTATGTCTTATATTAATATACTGAATTAAACAAGTATGTGTGGAGTCCCTACTATGTTCCAGGTATTCTGCTAGATATAATGGCAATGATGGGTATATTCCCTGCCTTCATAGGGCATATGGACTAGAGGAGAAGATAGATGATCAAATAAGTAATTACAAGAAACTTGGTGATTACAATGATTGGGAAAGTAGAAGGGAGACACATCTGATTTGGTGACTACTCAGGGTACCTGGACATAGAGGGTGCTGGGTACATACTTGCTTGATTGGTAAGTACAGAAGGCCCTTGGGGTCAGTTCTTGGGCTGATTCAGGGGTTCGGATACAATCTTTGGTCTAAACTGAATTGCATTCCTAGGTTCAAGTGTGAACGAATCTACATCCCTCAGTGAACCAGAGATTCTTAGGGATCCAGCAGACTGGGGATAACCCAGGGTGAAAGTGAACTTTCAGGGCAGCCCCCCAAAGCCTTCATAGACTGATCTTCATAGACAGAGATGCATCTCTAGAACTAGACCAAACCAGGTCTGCTGGCTGGGAAGGGTAGTGAGATTTATCTAACACCTAGTTGAGCTGAAATTGAATTTTTTTTTTCCTTTTAGCAGGAAGCCATTATTCAACTAACACATTTTCATCAGATTTTTTCTAATTTACCCTGAAGTATATGTGGAAATGATGTGCACTGCCAAGAAATGTGGAATTAAATTCCAGCCTCCAGCTATTATATTAATCTATGAGACTGAAATCAAAGGGAAAAGTCGCCAGCGCATCATGCCAGTCCGAAACTTTTCAAAGTTTTCAGGTACCTCATGTTTTTTCTTGCCTCCTATCTTAAATAGTCTCTAAATCACTTTATAAGTACAATTTGAGACTCATGCAGTGGAGTAGTAGCATGGCCTTTAGAGTTAGATATCTTAAATTCAAATCATGACTCTATCAGGGACTAGATGTGTAAACGTGGCTAAGTTACTTACTCGCAGTGAACTTCTATTTCCTGATCTGTAAAAGAAGATTGATAATTTCAGGATAGTTGGGTGCATTAAATGATAGTATTATTAATTCCCTTCTCTCCTTCCATGTTTTTTTTTTTTTGCTCCTGATATTTTATTAGCACCTGTAGTATAACCAGAAAGCTATAATAGCACTTTTTCTTCTTCAGATGAAAGTATTTAACATCTCCATAAAATGATTTAAAGTTAAGGAAATCTAACACACATCCCTCCCTTAGCCCACCCCATTCAAACCTCAATGTAAAGAAATAGTTCTGCAAAATAATATATTCCAATAAAGACATTTAACTACATGGCTAGAGTAGCAGATAATGCCTTCAGGTTCTGAGTGTTTTGTTCTATTTTGGCCCTTGCAGTAGTGTGTGGTGTATATGGTATATGTGGTACATAGTTTTGTGTTGTTATTTTTTCCCTCCTAGACTGCAGCAGAGCTGCTGAACAACTAAAGAATAACCCACGACACAAGAGTTACCTGGAACAAGTACCCTTGAAGCAGCTGGAAAAGTTGTTTAGATTTTTACGAGGTTACTTGAAGGGGCAGAGTTTGGCAGAAACAATGGCACAAATTCAAAAGGAAACAGCCATTGATCCTGAGGAAGACTTGAACAAACTAGATGACAAGGAACTTGCCAAAAGGAAGAGCATCATGGATGAACTTTTTGAGAAAAATCAGAAGAAGAAGGATGATCCAAATTTTGTTTATGACATCGAAGTTGAGTTCCCACAGGATGAACAACTGCAGTCCTGTGGCTGGGACACAGAGTCAGCTGATGAGTTCTGATACATTCACAGAAATTATTGGGCTAGCAGAAACTGCATATTTGTATAAAGAACAAAGAACATAGATTGATTATAGCAAAATCTGTAAAGACCACTAAAATGTACATAGTGGGTCATGATTGGATTGACCATGTTACTTTTCAAAACCAGGACCTTTAGAGCATCTACTATGTAGGTGAATAAGGAATATAGGAAAAACAGAATAAAGGAACCTGCCTTTAAGGAGCTTACAATCTAATTAGAAGATAAGTCAAAAACTTGTGAAAAGCAAATTATTATTATTAAGCAGCCAAAAGATTATGCTTGATAAACACAATTACATGCTAAAGAAGGTCAGTGTCTATGTCACTGTCACCTTTGAGTAAAGTACACAGGGGAGACTTTGTCCTTTAATGGGAGAGAGAGGACTTTGCCTGGCCCTTGAAATGGCAGTATTTGCACAGAAGCTTGTGTAGGATTCCAGATGAGAAAAACTGGAAAATAGGGGAGGTAAATGCAGTAGTAAAGAGCAGGGAATAGAAAGTTTTATTTGAGGAATAGTAAGCAAATTACAGTTTGACAAGTTTGGACGGTATATATGGTTACCGGGGAATTATCCTGTATGCATTGTGTCTATATGTATTTAACTCTGGAGTCGAAAAGAACCCTTGCAGAGTGCCCTGTGGCTCTAAAGTAGATGTCCTTTGATAAGCAGCAGGGGAATTCTCCCCTTCAGATAGCAGGGAATGTATACTAAAGACATTCTGAATCTCTTTCCAAAAATAAGAGGTTTTTATAAAATGAGATATCCACCCATAATAAATGAACACGAGATATTGCATTCATTTATTTAGGCCTATTCATGAGCTTGGGTCTACAAAGGGAGAGGTCTTTGTTTAAGAAGGTTATCTATGTGCAAGTAAATTGTTGTTCTTACTAGAATATTATTTAATTCATAGAAATTCTATGGTCTTTCAAGGATGAGGAAATTAATATTCATTTAGTAAAACTGTAAAAATAATTATTCATTGGTCAACCTCTACTGTCTTTACCATTATAAGACCCATTAAGGGGATCATTCTTTTAGCAATATCACCAGGAATTTAAGATGGTCACATCTCGTATGTATATTTGCCAAAGGTAGCAAAAGAATTTTCAGAATTAGAGATCTTTCCATATCTACATTGTATTCCACTGTTTAGATATAGATAATTTATTATAAAAGTTGGCCTTAGATTGTTTCTCCCTTTCACTGTTACAAGCAGTGCTACAATAAATAGTCTTGTACATCCTTTGCACATTTTATCTATAGGATAAATACCTAGAGGGGAATTGGTGAGTAAGAGGTACATTTTAAATTTTAATAAATACTGCTAAGTTGTCTTCCATAGAGGCTCATTCATTCATTCAGTATCTGTACTTACTGAACACCAACTGTATGTTCAACCTATATCATTCTAGGGTATGGGGATGTAGCAATATACACAACAAAGTCCTTGGTCTTTACAGGGTTTACAGTCTAACTGGAGAGGAAAGATGATAAACATGCATAAAATAATGTCAGATGATAAGTGCTCTGAAAAAAAAGTAAAATGAAAAGAGAATGATGGAGGAGATGGAAGCCAGTGTTTTAGATTGAAGACCTCACCAAGAAGGTGATAGTTGACCAATGGCCTGAAGAGGTGGAAAAATTGGTGTGTATTTCAGGGGTAGTGGGGAAAGGCAGTACATAGACCCTGGGGCTGGAGTGGACTTAACATGTTTGAGAAAGAGCAAGGAGGCCAATGTGGTGAAGACAGAGTGACCAAGAGAGAAAATAGTAGTTGTTGAGGTCAGGGTGGATTTTACCAATGCATAATACTTACCTTGAAGGTTGTACCAACTTAAACTATCAGCTGTACATGAGAGTACCTGTTTTTCCATATGCTTATCAAAAGCGGGTATTATCAAACTTGTTGATCTCTGCCAATCTTAATAATTTTAAAGTGGTATCATAGTTTAATTTGCATTTCTTTTATTACGAGTGAGACTAGCTTCATAGATTTAAAGAAACCTTTTTTTTTGCTGATTGAATTTTTTTAATTAGGCAGAATTTTTTTAATGTGGCCAAATTGATCAGTATTTTTCTTTAGGCTTCTCCGTTTTGTGCCATACATAGAAAGGCATTCTGTACTCCAAGATTATTTAAAAAAAAAATTTACCGCATGATTTTTTTCTATACAGAAATATAGGCTATAACTTTTGTTTTTGAGGCATTAAATATTTTAACCAAAGTAATAAACCTAGCATATATGAAATAGAGGCATTGGCTGTAACTACAGCAAAAAGAGGAGATCGTGTGGGTTGAGCGGTTGTTTTTATTGTTGTTTTTACCTCCGTGTATCCTGTCTCATCCAAGTCCCATCTGTTCTGCAGAGCACTTTTTTTAAAATTCCATTATAAAATTAATACATATTCATTATTTTAAAATTTTTAAACATATACCAGAGTGTAAAAATAAAATGTGAAAATTCTCCCCTCGTCTCCTTCCCCCAGTTCCCACTCTGTAAAGAAATTGGTTTTCCTAGAGGGCTCTGGATTCCTTTTTTTACCTTGTTTCAATTAATTCTTTCCCTCCAACCCTTCTAATTTTCAGCTCCATTCTCTGCTGGATTATTTTCTGCAGTCTGTAAACATATGCAAGTCTCTTCCATATTAAAATAAAAAAACAAAATCCTTGACCTCACCTTGAGTCTTTCTTTACCTAATACTGTATCTAACCAAATTTTAGCTCATGTAGGTATTGGATAAATCTCACACATATCCCTCCCTTTAGAGCAGATCTAGTTTAGCCCAGTTCTAGAGATGCAGCTCAGACTATGAAGCTCAGTATTTCCAGGGCTGCCCTGAAAGTTCACTTTCACCCTGGGATATCCCCAGTCTGCTGGACCCCTAAGAATCTCTGATTCACTGAGGGATGTAGATTCATTCGCACTTGAGCCTGAGAATGCAATTCAGTTTAGACCTCTTTGTGTACTGTACTCTTAGCAAAGACTGCATCTGAATCAACCCAAGAACTGACCTAAAGGGCGTTTTGTATTTGCAATTGAGCAAGTATGTATCCAGCACCCTCTATGTCAAGGTACCCTGAGTAGTCACCAAATCAGATCTGTCTCCCTTCTCCTTTCCCAAGCATTTTAATCACCAAGTTTCTTGTGATTACTGATTTAATCATCTGTCTAATACTGGACAAAGTAGTACTGGATGAAAGTTGAGGAAAGCCATTGGGTTTGGCAGTTAGATCTTTGTTAATCAAGAATGAAGCTTGAAGGGAATGATTAGGATAGAAATTGCCAAGATATGAAAAAAAGAAACAGGATCAGAAATCTAAATGAAGAGCTAAAACTACAACTTTTAGAAGAAAATAAAGGAGATATCTTCATGACTGGGTTAGGCAGATTTCTTAGAATTGACAGCAAAAGTATTATCTATAAAAGAAAAAAATGATAAATCAAACTTTATCAAAATTAAAACTTCTTTTACTTCAGAAACAACATTGAGGAAATAATAATTCACAGACAGAAAAAAAATCTGCATATCATTCGTCTGGAAAAAGGACTTGTATCCAGTGTATATAATGAACTCTTAAAATAATAAGATAAAAACAATTTAAAAGTGAGCAAAAGATTTGCATAGATATTTCACCAAAGTATATACATAGATGGCTAGTAAGCACATGAAAAGATATTCAACCTCATTACTCATTAGGGAAATGCAAATTAAAAACAATTAGATACTACTTCACACCCACTAGAATGTCTATAGTAAAAAAGACAGACAATACCAAGTGTTGACGAGGATGTGGAGAAACTAGAACCCTCATGCATTTCTGGGTGCGAATGTAAAATGGTATAACCACTTTGCAAACAGTATGGCAGTTTCTTAGAAAGTTAAATATAAACTCGCTAGACTACATAGCAATTCCACCCTTAGGAAACTGCCTAAGAGAAATGAAAACATATGACCACACAAGACTTGTATGCAAATATTCACAACCGCATTGTTCATAATAACCAAAAAATGGGAACAATCTGGAGAAACAAATATGGTATATTCATAAACGGAATACTAGTCAGCAATATAAAGGTAAAATGAAATGTTGATAGACTACAATGAATGAGCCTCACTGTGTTAAGTGAAAGAAGCCAGATACAAAAGAAGTACGTATTGAAAGGATTTCTAGGGATGATAGAAGGGTGAGTGAGGCCATCCTCGGAGAAGACCTAGTAGCTCCATTCAGGGAAGTTGCCTAGGTCAGGGGTGGCTGAATTCTCAGAGTTGATCCAGCATCTGAGCCTACAGGGAAGTACCTTCCATCCTCATCCAGCATCCCACCCATCAGCTGCCAGGTAGGCGACAGAGCCGGACATCAGGTAGCCCGACAGGTCAGTGGAGATGAGCAGGCAAGACCTCCTCAGTCTCTTGGATGTTGCAGTGCAGAATCTACTGAGCGATGAGGACCTGGCTGAGCCATGCATGCCCTGGAAGACCTCCCTGCAGTTCTCTTCCCAGCACTCTTCACAGCTGCCTTTACTGGGGGACACACAAAGACCGTGAAGGAGCTGATACAGGCCTGGCCCTTCCCCTGCCTCTGTCTAGGATCATTAAGGAAGCAGTCAGAAACTGTATTGGAAGCTATGCTAGATGGTCTAGAATTTGTTCCTGATGACACTGTTTGTCCCAGGAGATCAAAGCTGAAGGTGCTGGATTTTACCCATAATTTTGTGCTTTCTGACTGGGAGGAATGCTTTAAGATGTAGCCTTACTACTTTCTCATGACTCAAACTCTGAAAGACCCAGAGGCGGAGCAGCTCCCACTCAGTCCCAGAGAATAGCCTTGTTGCTACAGAGAACCTGTGCAAATATGCAGACTTTGACTTCAGTGATTTCCAATGCATGCAAAAGT
>PVKY010011802.1:0-11839 GCA_004027775.1 Bradypus variegatus
GCAGTCCTACCCAGGGGAGCCCCAGGGAATGCAACGTGATACTGCAGGAGTAACTTGGCCAAATTCCTGGGGTCAACCATCACTCTGAGAGGCATCCAAGGGACACCCTAGACTTGGGTTGGTTTCCAAGAGATCAGTAAGCAGAAGTAACGCAGGTTCAAGCAGCCCTGTCAGGTCGGGAACTGCCTCGTGAACTTCATGATGTCAGGGTCTGATGCTGAGGCAGCACTGCCCGAGCTGGGAAAAGAGCTGAAATCCATGGAAAGGGGAAGACTGGCCTTCCCCACCCCAGGAAGGCCCCCGGGATCCTGGCCAGACTCCGGCTCCAGCTGGGCCTCAAGAAATATCAGGCGAGATTTACCACTGTTAATAATAACTGGCACATGACTGAGTGCAGAACTGAAACTCAGATGGCCAAGTAACCAAGAGTGTCCTTAAAAGAGAAGGAACGAGTTTGGGTGTCAGAAAGAGACACAGGCATGTACTTACAATGCAATTTCGACACATTTTAAACCCACCCCCCACCCCTTGGTTAGGCCAGCCTTGTAGCCTGCCTTCCTGAGCTGCTTTTGGAGCTTCAAATGCTATCACTTGCTCTGAGGTACAAAAGCCATTCAAACTCTTCCTGTATTAGGCAATTTCTCAAACCTTGACCCCCATTGTTGTGTAAGAAACACCTTCCCTACTACAAGGCTCTGAATGTCCTTTTCACTTTCTCTTAACCTGACACATTTCCAGAGCCCCTACCTCTCCCATGTATTCCAAACTTCTAATTAAACAGCAGTGCCTGGATTTCATGTTACCCCGTCTTTCCCTAGTCCTTCAAATCACTTGCTCACAGAGTTAGTTAAGGGGGCTAAGGCACAATGGCCCAAAATTACAGTGAAGCCAAAATCCACTGGATGACTAGTTTCAATTGTGACTGTTCCAATGCAAGGTCTCAGCCAAAGGACTTCTGCCCCCATATCTGGTCAGGAGGGAAATGGAACCAATTGCCTTAATTTCAGCAGAGGACTATTGTTCAAAGGGGTCCTAACAGACATTGAATTCTGAATGAATAAAGAAGTTGTAGGTTGTGTGTCTGTGTGTGTATGTGAGTGTGTATGATAAAACAGACCTTTCCTTTCCTGAATTTAATTCCAACCTAAAACTTAGAAGTGAGTTCAAATTTGAGACTGTCATAACCTCACTTCCCTTGATAAATCAGGAAAAATAAAAATGTTCTACAAAAAGCACAGAGGGAAATCAGGTAAACAGGACAATGTCAGGCAAAACAGTACCCCATCACCTGCTCTGGAAGCAATAGCCTTTCCCTGGAGGTCTCCTCCTTAATGGCACACAACCCAACCCAACCTACTGCCTGCTCAAATTTACCTATTCTGTGCTCAGTGGAGATAAAGCATATATTTCAAGGCATTTAATGTCCACAAACTTGGAACACTGGCATTGTGATCAGAGATACTTGGAGACTGAGCACTCTAAATAAAACCAAAGGGGTGGACCTCGAATACAATTTTGGGCAGCTTGGAGATAATTTGAAAGAAGAGGTCCTTTGCAACTAACCTCAGATTTAATTCTTCTGTCATGAAATTCTAATTTGCAGATCCATTTCCCTACTCAAAGCCCTTCTTTGGGCTTTAGCATTGTTCTCTCCACTGACAATTAAACTACTAGGAACATACAGAAATGCTATTCTTGTTTTAAATACTTATGGCCCAAAGTATCTGAAACCCAGAGCTTTCAATGGTGGACTAAGCACAGAGGTAGATGGAACCAGTTTCAGAGGTTTCTGCAGCAAGATGAAGTAAATTTGCAGAGAGGCTTGTAAAGAGCTTGCCAACTTTCAGCCTCGTACAACTTTATTATCTTTAATTTCCCAATTTAGAAGTGGGTTTATAACGGAAATTTTCAGTAACAACTTCTCAGCAGTCAGCCGCAGCAGCTGGCACACACCTACCTCAACTGCCCCTCCAGAGCACACAGCTACATATGTCCATGCTCCAGCCTCTAAAAATTGTATCTGTAACAAATGAAGCTTAACAGCCCTGCTCCACCCTAGAGTGTTCAGAGGAGAATGAATTAACTTCCCCCAGCCAAGCTAGTAGTCCCAGGCCTGAGCCAGAAAGCAGAGGCTGCTAGAAGTTAGAAAAAAAGCAAAGGCAAGGGAACAGTGCCTTCATTATACTATCAAACCATAGTCGCCTTTTCCTATAAGCATCTTCCTGTTTTCCCTGCAGGGAGACAGTTTAACGGACATTCTGGTACAGAGGTGCCAACTGAGCTGAGAGCACTTCCTGTAGGAGCGGGAGGCAGTTGTACACAGCGGGCTGTGGCATGCCCATTGACCCAGAGGCAGGCTGCAAGGGGGCCACTCTCCCAACAAAGGGACCAGGGCTCCTGGTTTAAGGAATGATTTTAATTTCCTTTTCTCAGGACCAGGACTAGGGTAAAGCAGGCAAGGTGTCCAGGACACATTTGGCTCCTTCGCCCTCATCATGGCCATTCTTAGGGTCAGCAGCACAGGTGTGTGGGTGTGTGTGGGTGTGTGGGTGTGTGTGGGTGTGGGTGCGTGGGTGTGGGTGTGTGTTTGAACACGCATTGTAGAGGACATGGCGAGACACTAGTTCAGTGGTTCTCAAAGTTTGGTCCCTAGGCCACAAGCACCAGCATCACTTGGGAACTTGTTTGGAAATCAGATTCTCAGGTCCACCCCACACTCACCGAATCAGAACCTCCCAGAGTGGAGCCCAGCTAATCTGTTTTAATGCACCCACCAGGTGATTTCCATGAAGCTAAAGTTTGTGCTAGAGAATAATGCTCTTCAAAGCCAGTCAAGCAGCATATGTATGGCCATCTCTCAAAAGGCTTCACACACAACCCTGACAGGAGTGGAGAGGTGAGAGTAAAGAGATTTTCCTGGGGCCGTCAATAAGGTGAGAATTCCTCTGATACTAAATCAGAATTGCTTTTTCCCAGCCACCCCTAAGCAACCTTTAGTTAGAAAGTCTTGGCAATTGTTGGAGAATAATAAAGATGAATATGAACTAGTTTCCTCCTGCTTCTTCCCCTAACTAGACTGTCCAGGGTTGGCCACTCAGTGAGACTCCGTGAGAGGCACCAGCTAACTGAGTGGTCCAAGACTGAGATTCTTCCTCTGTAACCTTTGAGGGTCAGATAAACTTACGTATGCAAAACCCGGAACAGAAGCCTGGAGCAGAGTAAGAAGTAGGAGTTAGAAAGAAAGCAACAAGGAAAGGAGCAGTGTCTTCATTATAGCATCAGACCATAATCCCCTTCTCTTATAAGCATCTTCCTGTTTTCTCTGACAGTGAATACCTCCTAACCAGGGCTTCTGGAACTCTTCCCTTCTCCAGGGACCCAGTTTGGCTGATCTAGGGGCCTGAGAGCAACTGAGTGGGGAAGAGGAGTTAGCAGGTCTTGTTTGTAATGCAGTATTTTTTTTAAAGGAGGCTATTTTCCGGTTCAAATAGTCTGGAGCACCAGGCTTGTAAATGGTGTGACACCGTGAGAAAGGAAAGAAGACACAACCCTTGCTTGCTGTTGGGCACTGGAGGACTGTTTTTGTTTGTTTGTTTGTTTGTTTGTTTTACTATATAAACAAAAGGTAAGAAGACACTTCTGACAATCCTACATTTAAATCTTGTCACCAGAACCCACACTGTGTGGCCTAGAGAGACGATGACCACCACCCACCAGCTGAGTGTCCTCAGGCACAAGGTCGTGGTCTTGGTTTCCTCTTTTGCCAAGTGCTGGATTATAAATAATACAACAGAAGCTGAGGATGAAATCATGCAGCAAAAACTCTGTCAGGCACGATATGAATGTGAGGTCGTAGTACTGAGGTCCCATCACAGAATTATGAAACCATTTCGGCAGAGCTGGAAGAGAACTAGTCCCACCTAACTTCTGCTCACAAATGTGTCTACTGAGGACCAGAGAGGCTGATGACCTGCCTGCAGAAGGAACACGTGGGCTGACAATTATTAGCTGTTGCCACTTTTCCCCTTGCATTGGAGAGTGCTGGGGCCAGGTGAACAATCTCAGCGCTTCCAACTGCAGGCCAGGTGAACAAAGGCTGGCCTCTCCCGGCTCTTCCTTGGCGGTTCCTTGCAGCATAGCCGAGGTTGGAGGATTAGTGACTCACACTTTTCCTCCCAAGGGGATTTAACTACGAGATAGCATTGCCTATGTGGAAAAGCCAACCAGCAAGCAGGAAGTTCCCCTCTGCCCCACTCCACGTAGAGTCTTACCTTCCTCATTTAAAATCCACGGCAGAAACGCAAACACCGAGTCAAAGCTGCAGGTACTCTCTTCAAAGGCACAGGAGCCAGCGGGCAGGTCCAGGGCACGGGCAAGCTGCAAGGCTGCAGGCACAAAGCGAGTTTCAGTCCGGGTCCCCGCCCGGGAGCGTTTGCACCAACTCGGGGCTCCTGGTGAAGGGAGGTGTGGGGAGGCGTGCGGATGGGGGTGGGACAGGGATGCATATCCCCCTTCTCCCCAGGAGCGTCCACTGCAACACTCCAGGCTAGGCTTGGGGAGGGGCGTTAGCAGCTGCGGACAAGGATCGAGAGGCGCACTCGGGTCGCCCAGCCCGGGACGCCTAGCCCGGCCACCCAAAGCAGCAGCAGCCAGAACGAGTCGCGAGAGCGCCCCCACCCCACCCCCCACCCCACGCCGCGGGGCTCCAGACCCAGGCCTCACCTTGCATCGCCAAGAGGAAGCGCCTTAACAGCATGATCGCACTTTAGGACGGACTGGAAAGGGGTGCAAGCTGCCACCTCTCTTGACCGGCTGCTGTTGGTGAAAGGCAGCGTGGGAGGCGAGAGCGCCGGGGACCCGCGAAGCGAGAAGTTGAGAGGCAAAGCGTGCACTTGGAGCTGCCCAACTCTGCAAAGCCGCTCCCGGAGCTGAGCAGAAAGTCGACGGTGCCTGAATGGCGAGCGCCCCGGCGGGGGCAACGATTGCAGCAGCGGGTCAGATCGCTTCCAAGTGAAGCCGGCCGCCGCACAGCTGGTCCTGGGCGAGGATGGAGCTGGAAAAAGGAGGGGACAACTGCACCCTTTTGAAAGGCCAGCCCACGTCTGGCTAGGAGAGGAGAGGTCGCGATGCAAAGCCTTTGCTCAGGATTTTAAAGCTTGGGGTCAGACCCCTTGGAGACAATTGGAAGGGGAAGGCCTTCCAGGAGCCCTGTGGCAGAGTTGGGACTGGAGGCGCCTGGGCCCGCCCATCTGTGGTGGGAACCAGCTTATTTCTGGGTACAGCCTCCCCGCATCTGGCATCTCGGTCCCGCAGGGCTGGCCCTAAATTAAACTTTTCACCCCAGAATGGAAGAGTGTGGAATTCTCCTGAAAGTCCAGAGGAAATTTTGGAAACTGTTAGGTGGAGTAAGCTTTATATCCCAGAAATTTGAGCATTTATGGCCCACTAATGCCAATCCTATAATACCACCCCCCACACCCCCCTTTTTAGCCAGTGGAATGTCTGGCACACCTGGTGCTCAGCATTCCCTCTCAACAAAGAGCCTGCTAAATTAGTTAGAAGGGTTCTAAACTGGGAGGTGGGGGAGAGGGTGGTCATGTTGGGGAGGGGTTACTTTTGAGGTACTTTTTTGCTACAAGTTTTCTTTGAGCACTAAGAGTTTTCAACAATATTTTCTTGTAAAGAGTTTTATTTTTTCTTAATCCTTAGTTACAATTTTGCACAGGGATTTTATGCCTAGGGCTGTGGTTCTAAAACATTAGGGTGCATAAGAATCACCTGGAGGACCTACTAAAATACATATTCCTGACCCTTACTGTCAGTCTCTGATTCATTGGTGGGGAGGTGGGGGTCCAGAGTCTGAGCATTGCTAAGTAATGCCACTGATTCTGCCGTTCTGGAAACCACACTTTGAGGACCACTGTCCTACAAACTCCTATTCAACCATCAAAGCCCTGTTCACATGCTTTCACTTGGCTTCCAGACTTCTGGTTTTCCTCGTCCTTCTCTGACAGCTACTTCTTAGTCTCCTTTGTTGGTTTCTTATTATCTCCCTTAACACTGGAGCACCTCCACATTCTGTCCTTGGGTTTCCTGTTCCTTTTTCTACTCATTTCCTCAGTGACTTCATCCAGTCTCATAGTTTTAAATATCACCTGTAGACTAATGACTCCCAAATGCATATTTCTAGCCCAGACTGATCACTCCCAGTGATTACTCCCAATATCTCACTACCACATCGATATTTCGTTTGAATGCCTAAGAGTTATCTCACACCTAACAGGTCCCAACAGGACCACTGCATATCCTTCCCAAACCTGCCCCTCCCCTGAATCTTCTCCATCTAGATTAAAGGAAAG
This sequence comes from Bradypus variegatus, assembly GCA_004027775.1. Lineage (NCBI taxonomy): Eukaryota > Metazoa > Chordata > Mammalia > Pilosa > Bradypodidae > Bradypus > Bradypus variegatus. The sequence continues at coordinate 6,360 of PVKY010011802.1, forward strand.
CTTTTCTTTTAGTTGCTCAGGCCAAAAACCTTAGACTCATCCTTGACTCCTCTTTTCTTCTCATGACATTAGCAAATCCTGTCAGTTCAGCATTCAAAGTATAGCAGGTGCTGACCATGCCCCACATTCACTGTAACCACCCTGATCTCAGAGACAGATGCAGAGAAAGAAAATTTCAATAAAAGACATTGGTGAGATAGACAAGGGCTGCAAACAAAAAAATGCCAGGGGCCAGAGAGGTAACATGAATGAATGAAACAAGCTGCCACCAGGGAGATAAGAGAGTAGTGGGGACTCTAGTGAACTGGAGCAAGTGTGCCCAAATAAAGGCTTAGTGCCAGTTTGCAGCCACTAAAGATAGCACCACAGAGACAGAGAATGGGATGCTCCAACACCATCGCTGTCCCCAACCCTGCCACCTCCAGAGAAGGTGGGACAAGCACATGTGACTAGTCCCATTTTGTAGAAAGAAAGAGGCAGAAAGAGTATGATTTTAAACCAAGGACACATGTCTGTATGTGACAAGGATAGGATGAGAAGCCATTAATCTGCCTCCTACTTGCCCAGTAATTGGGCATGAGGAAAGGACTTTGTACTCTCAAGGTCCTATACAAATGTAAGGCCATTGATAATAATATTTACAATATTCTTTAGAGTAATTTTACTTTAGTTGCACTCTATCAGACATTAAATATTTTAAAGTAATATTGATGTATATGTCTTTCTCTCTCTCTTGTTTCCTAGGTCTCCTCTGATCTATCCCAAGGCATTGTCTCTGCCTCACTCCATCTTTCTTTGTCTCTATTTCTCTTTCTCTCTCTGTCACTTTGTCTCTCTCTCTGGCTCTCTGTGCTTCACTCTGCCTGGTGACTGGCCTCTGCCTCTCTCTCTACATTCAGTGTTTTGCTTTGCCTTGTCTCACATTCTCTCTCTTTCCCCCACCATACACCCCACACTATCAGGTTATAACGCACTATCAGGTTGAAAATGAGCAGCTGAAATAATACCAGGCTCCGTGGCTTGTCCTGCCCGTGGCCTCTGCATTCCAGCAGGAGGCGGATGCAGGCTCTGCCCCGAGGCTGGTGCTGTCCCCTGGTTATTGCTCAGCACCATCTGCGTCTTACCCCCAGAGGACAGTCATCTGCCCACACTGGCTCTGAATCATCACAATGAGGGACGCAGGCTCAAGGTTAACCAGTTTTTACAAATCTCCTTTTATTGCAAAATATATTACCCACTGTTAAAATTGCCACACTTAAGCCAATAAAGTAGATATTTCTTTTAGAGTGAGCATTTAAAAGGAGAACACACTTCCTTAAATAGATGCTTTCTCACAATCATCCATCTTAATCAGCTTTCTCTGAGTCCTAGCTTGGAGCCAGACAATCTTCACTATGGCTTGAATACCATCTTTTGACATATTTTTTTAAATCCAAGTTCTCCTGGGCTGACTTGGCACAGTGATAATACTACTACCCACTTTTGTTGAGTATTTGTGATGTGCCAGGAGATTTCATGGTCAGTTTACAGAGGAAGGAACTGATGCTAAGAGAGTTTAACTGCCTTGCCCAAGGGTACAGAATCAGGATGTGAACCCAACTCTAGCCAATACCAAAGCCCTTTGCCTCCATGCCATACTTCCAAACAGGGGAGTTTTGAGTAGACACTTTCAATGTCCCATTCTTAGATACCCTGCCTCCTTCCTCTACCCAAAGAAAATGCTGAGGCCAGAAAGGTGACTTTCTCTCCGCCCCACTGAAGTGTCTACTCCCAGTGTTGTGTAAATCTCCATCCCATCACTCTGCCATGCCAACTACCCACTCTCACCGATCTTCTACCCTAGGCCACTTGCCCTTTCCCAACTCTGTTGTTTTCTGCTCCTCATGCATTTGCATGTGCTCTTCTTTCTGTTCAGAATCAGAATGGCTTCCTCCTTTTCTCCGGTTGGTAAACTCCTATTTGTTTGTCAAGACCCTGTTCAAATGCCCCCTCTCCCATGTCTATGTTTCACTGTCTTCCTGTACAGCAGCACACATTATGCTGTGTTGTAATGACTTTGTCTGTATTTCTGTTATCCGCAAGAGAAGTTGGGTTTCCAAAAGCAAATATCAAGTCTGCTTTATCTTCATATCTGCTCCTGTCATAATCCCTGTGCATAGTTAATTGTAGGCACTCAATAAATGCCTGTTGAAGGAAAGGCTAAGAAATGGGCATATCCTTGTTGGCATTGACAACCCAGACCCCCACCCCCACCCCCACCACCATACTGCAGCCCTCTGGTTAGAAGAAAAAGAACTAAATCTAAACAGTAGGTCACCAGGGGGATATTTATGGAAATGAATGGACTACTCAGATATGCTTTGGGAGCCCAGAGCCAATCTGAAGTGGAGTAGCAGTCTGAACAGGGAGTCAGAGCAGGCTTTCTGGGGTCAGAGCAGCCCATCTGGAAAATGGGGCAGTGGGGGGTGGTCTCAGGAATCCACTTCATGATTGGCAGAGGAGGTGGCAGGGAGGGAGCTTGGCCTCTGGAAGGAAGCACCTGGCCCTGGATGTTGGAAGGAAATAGGGACTCCTGTCCTTGGCTCAGCCCCCTGGACTCCTCTCTGGGTCCAGGGGAAAGGCTGTGCTGATGAGAAAGCCAGAAAATCCATTCCTCTAAAACTCTACCAAACACTGGGCCACAAACTGGACTCCTGTGACAGAATTAAATAGAGAGTGGGAGAGCAGCATATGGCCCACTTTGCTGCAGACCCCCACCCCACTGGCATTTCAGGGTTCACTGCAGTAAGAATGGGCAGCACAGTGGCAGTACAAGCTGCTTCATGAGCACTGTGACAACCCCCAGGTCCTGGCATCCAGGAGGGGGTTAAGGGGGAGATGAAATGCAACATGTTACAGTTAATGACGGCTCTAGAGACTTGTGAGGCCTGTGGACAACTTGGGCTAAACCCAGGTGGCATGATTTCTCCCCTACGAGTTTTTTTTAATGCAATTTTATTGAGATATATTCACATACCCTACAATCATCCAAAGTGTACAATCAGTTGTTCAGAGTATCATCACATAGTTGTGCATTCATCACCAAAATCAATTTTTTGAACATTTTCATTACTCCAAACAATAAGAATAAAAATAAAAATAAAAGAGAACTCTCAAAACATCCCACACTCCTTTTTCCCCCTATTATTCATTTACTTTTTGTCCCCCTTTTTTCTACTCATTTATCCATACACTGGATAAAGGGAGTGTGAGCCACAAGGTTTTCACAATCACACAGTCACACCGTATAAGCTATATAGTTATACAGTCGTCTTCAGGAATCAATGATACAGGATTGCAGTTCAACAGTTTCAGGTATTTCCTTCTAGCTATTCTCCCCTATGAGTTTTGTTTGAGTTTTTTGGCAAGGGAAAGGGAGGAATAAAGCATTCTGTGACCTAAAGCATTACCCAGAGGGCTGTGAAACCCCAGCTTAGCTTCTGATTCACAGCCTCTTGCATGTCTCATGTGTTAGACTGGATATCCACACTTGTGTGGTTTGATCTAAACTGAACAGGGACAAGGATAATAATCAAGACACTTCACCGCCAGTAAGGTCTGGGCCCTGAGACAGAATGGACAGCAACTGAGGGGGGGGGTGACAGATGCAGAATATCAGTTCTGAGAAGGAGTAGTTGGCTCAAGTAGTTGATGATAATGAAGAAAGTCCACCATCAGGCATTGCAAGATGCCTCAGTGACCTAATCCAATAGCTCACAACTCCAGTTCTACCTCACAACCATCTGGGGTGTTGTGCTGTGTTGCTGTTGTTTGTAATACAAAGCTTGGGTCCCACCAGGCCAATTAAATCATAATTTCTGGAACAGGACTAAGGCATTGATATTTCCTTAATGCTCTCCAAAGTGATTCTAATGAGCCAGGGTTAAGAACTGCTAGCTTCATCCCTTAATCGTCAATAAAATTAAGTACTGTTACTATAAGCAGAAAATAAAAGGATTTAAAAAGAAGAATGCATGATGTCAAGATAGGAAGCATAATTCGGTCAAGGAGAGCCTGGGTACTGGGGCCAGACCACCTGGGTTCAACTCACAGCTCTTCCACTTATTACCCTGGGACATAAAGCATATTATCTGGACTTTCTGAGCCTGAGTTTCCTTATCTACAAAATGGAAATAATGATAGTACCTACTCACAGTTTGACTTGAGTTTACACTGTTAGAGTAATTGGAAGAGTGCCTGGCATGCCGTGAGCACTGTAATTACTTACTGTTACATTTTTATTAACCCAAGTTTTTCAAATGTCCAGGCTTATAGTTGAAATTGATGATGTAGGCTAGCCATCAAAACAGTGTCCTGTTTTTGGGGCTGGGGTGCAGAAACTAGAAATGTAAATTGGACAATTGGTAAACTGCAGCTTTGTTGTTCTATCAGAATAAAAGAAAAATCAAAACTATTGAGTGGAGACCATCATAAGCACCAACAACTGTGAGATTAAAAATAGATTCGGGATTAAAATAGAAGTATTTATTTGGTGATACTTGAGGTGGAGCATTCAAAATGTAATGGAAGCTCTATATTTCTAGAAGCTAAAGGAAATTATGTTAGGTCCTGGTTATTAGCTGGAGGGGAACTTCTGTTTGTGTCCAATAATAGTGTCTGCTAAAGAAAAAAAACAGAGAGAAACTAGGAAGGGGTACCTCTTGTTTCTGAACTCCTAAAAGCCTCATAACTCCTCCCAAATTGAAAGGTTGCTTTTCATGTTACCCATTTTACAGCTTTACATATACATATAATTTGTATTGAGTTGTGTGGAAGCTTTATATATTCATTCACTCATAGCAGATCTAAATTAGACTTCTGAGTATCTGAATCACTTGACTCAAAGAATTTCTCCCACAGGGTGAGGGGAGGGAATGCACTATAGGGAATCTGGTTCCCTCACTTCATTTCAGAATGAGAGCATAGGACAAAGATGGATTTTTTTGTTCTAGCCATGGAAATGGCTTGTAGTGGGGGGCAGCCCTCTGCATCTCTGTTATGTTCCATACTTAGCCAACAACATCACCACATTCTTCCAGCAGGGAATAGCTCCACTAAAGATGGCATCCAACAGATTTCCAAGTCTATCCAAGTCCACTGATTCTTTCATTCCATTCCTTCCTTTGAGGTTCAATTTCCTTTATTTTTGAAACATGCTCTTTAGTAACTTTCTTCAGTGAAGGCCTGGGAGATGTCAACTCTCCCAGTCTTTGTTTGAAAACATCAGTCATAAAGGATAGTTTAGTTGGGCATAGGATTCCAGATTAAAGTTCCAAGTAAAGACTGTGGAATACACTTGTCTAAATTTTGCTCCTTCAGAAATGACATAAACACTACAGTGAACTGAAATTATTTAGAAAGACATAAACCCATAAAGACAGGAAGAATTAGAGACAGCAATAAACTTCTGGAAGCTAGAAAGAAGATGGATAAATTATAAC
>PVKY010011803.1:0-11853 GCA_004027775.1 Bradypus variegatus
CCAGACTCCTTACCTGGTGGCTCTTTCTCAATCTTCCAGTCTCAAATGTCACATCCTTTGAGACACCTGCCCTGAAACCCCCATCTGAAGTGGTCACCCCCCTTTATTCTCTCTCATTTCTGTTATTGTCCTTTATGACATTTCCCAAACCTAGTCTTATCCCATTTACTGGTTTGGTTCCTTGTTTAATGTTCGTCTCCTCTCTTGACCATAAGTTCCAAGAGGGCAGTGATGTGTCACTCAGCACGCTGGGCAGGGCCGGACACGTTACTAGTGATCACTACGTGATCGATGAACTACAGGTGTGCTCCGCGTCAGCCACATCAGCCCGCTCTCTAGTCTCCTTGAAGCAGTGCTTTCCAAACTTTCTTGCACACTGGAATCCAGGGGGAGCTTGAGAAACTGCTGATGCTGAGGTCGCAGCCTCCAGGGGTTGTGAGTAATTGGCCTGGTCTGGGATCACTGCCCTGGGGCCGGGAAGTGTGTTCCTGGACCAGCAGCGTCAGCATCAGTTGGGAGATGGTCAGAAATGCAAATTCTCGAGCCTCACTTCAGACTTAATGCATCTGAATCTCCATTTTAACAAGATCCCCAGATGATTCGTATGTATCTTAAAGTTTGGGAAGCCTCCCCAGGAGATGTGCTTCTTGCCAGTTACTTGTGATTAGGGTGGTGATGGTGGTAGTAGCCTGTTGGAGAGGATCATCTGTAAAGATGCTCAGCCCCACCAGAAGGGTGTATGTAAGTGGTCTTTGGGGACCACCTGGTGATGGAGGAATTTCTATGGGGTGGGGTAGATACAGGTGTGGGGCTGGGCAGCCAGTGGCTTGTACAGTACAGGAGATGTGCAAGGAGCTGGCGCCGTGCCCGGGCATTTGACACCCCATGCCAGGCCCTGCCTGACCCAGGCCACAGCTGTGCCTGGGCCAGTGCCCAGCAGGTGCAGGGTTTGCAGAGGCTGTGCCACGGCTGGTATGGGGTGTTCACACTGTTCCCCAAAGGCCCCGTGCTGGCTTGCATGTGGCAGCCTTTCATCTCTCTGCTCGGTCTCGCTGGGACCCAGCGCCTTCTCCTAGTTTCTGAACTGCCCCGCAGGCAGGCCAGTGTCCTCAGCAGAGCGGGGTGAGGGGCATGGATGGGAGGGGCGGCTCTCTGAAGGCCCAGGGCTCATGCATGGAGCATAGTCGGCTTTTGGGGGAGCTGAGTGAAAGGCTGGTGTGGAAGTGGGGGGCTTTGGAAAGTCCAGAGCTCGGGCCAGGGGCAGGGAGTCAAAGGTAGCAGGGAGGCCAGCAGGGATGCTGTCCCACACCCGGATGTCCAGACTTGCCTTGCTGTCACCACGTGACCAGCGGCAGGCTGACACCCTCTGAGCTTTATGGCTCTAGTGATCACGGGATGTACCGATCCTTGAGACACACTGGGGAGAGAGCTAGGGCCACGACTTGGGGTGATAGGTTGAGGTTGCCTCAAGACGAGGAAGGGTCAGGAACCAAGGCTCTCTCTGTGAGTTGGGGGTCTCGAGCCAGTTCCCCACACACTCAGGATAACACACACACACACTAACACACTAACACACACGCCGTGCCCTGCTCCTTCAGCACCACTTCATAGAAAGAGGCCGATGGGCCCTGGAGAGAGCATGGGGCCATTGTCCTCTCCTGTACCATGACTAAGCATTCCTGGGGCAGTGTAGACTCTGGGTTCTGCTGGGCCCTAACTGCTAACCCCCTCTCTTTGGCAATTTGTTGAGCCTGCAGCCTCCTGGGAGGAAGGTGGCCCAGGACTAGGTGGGCGTGCAGGGTGGGGGTTATCAGGGGAACCTTCCCGAAGAAGTCTGCCAACTGCCAGACGCTTTCACCCCAGCGGGAGAGGAGGAGCAGAGCTTCTTTTAGATTTCTTTGTTTGCCACTCGACGGTGATTTTGATGCTGAATATTTGGCAACACACTCCAAGCATCTCCCGCTGCCTCTCCTGGGTGACTTTCTGTAGCTCCCAGCGGGGGCTGTGCTCACCCGGGGGGCATCTGTCCACCCTCCCAGGGAGCTGTGGCTTCCCCTTTCTTTCCTGCACGGCCTCTTCTAATGAGTGATTCCCAAACCCAGGAGATATTTTTTGGTATGTATTTTTTTGGTTTTTTTTGCATAAGAGGAAACTGACATTTATATTTCATTTTATATAATGAAAGTTTTTCTATAAATGTAGCTTTTTCTTTTCAGTTGTATTAGCTCTATTTTTTTTAATTCAGTTTTATTCAAACACATTCACATAACATACAATCATCCATGGTATACAGTTGGTATGTATTTTTAAACTCGCTTCTTAAAAAGTTTCACAGTATAGACAAACCAAAGAAACCATAAGGAAATGAAGTCCCCCAAATCCTTTTGGGAGAAAAAGAACATACAACTGCCTGAGTTCTAACCCCAAAGGTTAGATTCATTAGGTGGGGTTCAAGCTCCTGCATTTTGAAAATCCTACCATTGGTAATGATAGCTAATATATACTAAGCGTTTGCTCTGCCAGGGTCGCTGGGGGCCTCCCAGACTTTTCCTCACCATGGCACACACAGAGAGATGTAACATTCTAGGGCACACTGGGTGCAAGGGTGAGACTGGTGCAGCCAGAGGCGCCTGGCCTGGGTACCGCGACCTCCGCAGGCCCACCATCTACCCCGGGTGCCAGCCTCAGAGCCAGGTGGGTGGCAGGGCATGACCTCATTCAGGCCACGCCTGGACTTCATGAGCTCCAGGCCAGGGTGCCTCTTATTTATGCAACTTCCAGGACCAGGACCCCTGCTGTTGCCCTGTGGAGTAGGGGGCTATTCTCTGTTTCCAGACTCAAGTCCCCTTTTCTCCCCTGGCCCCTGTGCCTCTGGCCAGGATCCACTGCCCACCCACCTGCTGAGCCCACTCCTCTCTGCAGGCAAAGCCCTGCTGGCCTGTGGGATTGTATTTCCTCTTCCCTGCTCCCTCCCTTCCCCAACCACCACCAGAGTTTCCACCCACCCCTGCCTGCCGAGCTCTGGGCAGGGCCCGCTTCTCTGACCCCGCACCCTGGAGGCTGCTGCTAGGGAGTGAGTGAGAAGGTTCAGAGGGCATCCTAGTGGGCACTGAGGACAGCCCTCCCAGGCACCAGACGGGAAGCTGGAGAATCCTGGCTTCCTCAGCCGACCCTCCACTGCAGGCCTCTACCGAGCTGGATGGATTGATTTATCGTTGAATTGATTTTTAGAGTGGCAGGCAATATAGTATAGTAATTATAAACATGGATTAAAATCCCAGCTTTGCCACTTATCAGCTATAAGACCCTGGACAAGCTATTTAGCAGCTCTAGGCAAGGCCCTGGGAACATGGCAGACACCAGCAAACAAGATTTTGCTCACATGGAGCCTGTTTTCTAGAGCATGAGACAGAAAAGAGCATTAACACACAAATAAGCCGGGTGTTTCAGCTAGTGATGACTGCTATAAAGACAGTGAGACAGGGCAATGGGAAAGGAAGGGGCTGGGGGGGCACTGTTAGAGAAGGCAGCCCAGGAAAGGGCTTTCTAAGGAGGTGATGTCATGCTGGGACCTGCCTGATGAGAAGGAGGCAGCCGTGGGGGACCCGGGGAAGGACGTTCCAGGCAGAGGGCAACGTGGGTGCAAAGGCCCTGAGGCAGGAAGGAGCTTGGTGTGCACGAGGCCAGAAGGGCAGCCACAGGGTGGCTGGAGCTTCATGGCTGAGAGGACGGAGGCCCGAGGTGAGGCAGGATCCAGGGTATAGGGCCTCGTTGGCTGCAGTGAGGAGTTTGGATGATATTGTAAGTACAGTGGAAAACTGTTGGAGAGTTTGAAGCCAGGGAGTGATAGGAATCAATTTATATTTTAAAGAATGCTCCCTGGCTGTCATGGACAATTGACTGGGGGTTTTGGGGGAAAGCTCAGGAGAGGGTCCTCAAAGCTCCAGGTTCTAGTCAGGAATTGGCCGCCTGATAAGTGATTTTGATAAAGGGATCACTTCTCTCTGGGCCTCAGTTTCCCCATCTACATAACAGAGCAAGGCCTCAGAGGTCAAGAGAGACACAGTCCTTATCATTGCTTGAGGTCCTCTGTATATTAGAAAATGAAGACATTTCAAATAGCACACCAAAAATCATTGTATAATGTGTATGTTTACTTTCAGTGAATTAATGCTTTTAATGCTGGAAGTTATAATGCAGTATCATTGTACTATTCACAAAATGTTTACAAGATTTGTAAAAGCAGTTCCTAGCATTTCCAGCAGTGAGGGCTGGTAACCAGCCCCAAGTTTAAAGCTGTGTGACCAACATTTTCTTCTTTCAAGCCTGTCCGTGTAACCCTACTCCTGAGAGGATAACCTCACATGGAGAAAGCATCAGAATTCTGGATTGAAGCCTGCCTGAATGTGTAGCCTGGGCCAGAGGGTCCCCAGCCCCTTCTGATAGGCCTGACCCTGACCTGCCTGAGTTCTGGTTCTGCTGGGGGTAGGGTGGGATGGGATGGGGGACAGGGTGTGGAACTGGGGAGGTTCCAGCCTCCCGCAGCCCAGTGAGCGTCCTCAGCCAGCCCTGGAAGGGGCTCCCCCTCCTCTGTCCAGGAGCTGGCACCCCCTGCCCTTAAGGATATAGAAAGAGGCTAGGGGGAGGGGGGATTAAGGGGATCCCTCCCCACAACCTGCCTCCCCTCCTCTTCCCCAGCCTGCCAGCTGTCTGCAGTTAGGGAGTTGAGCCTATGGAAACAGAATTGGACTTAATTGCTTTACTGATGGAAAAGCCACATTTCAGTATTGATCTTGGCTCCTGCAGCCCTTGGAGGATGGCCAGCGATTGCTGTAATGGAGGGGGCAGGGGAATGGGTTGCTGATTGCCCAGGGACAAGGGCTAGGCCTGGGGTAGAGTTCTTCTTTCTCCATCCTCATCACCCTCCCTGCCTGCTCTGGAGGGTCCATTAGGAGACTGGGGCTCTAGTCCTGGCTTGGGCTCTGAGTGTCTGGGTGAGTCCAAGTGTATCACGTCCCTCCTGGGGGTCTCAATTTCCCCATTCAGGTAGTAGGGGCACAAGGAGTGCTGGTTCTGAGTTGGGGTGTAGAGAAGTAGAGTGAAGGGTTTTACAGCCCAGTTCTTAAGCCTGACTGCCTGGGTACAACATGTGGCTCTGCCGCTTACCGTGGGTGTGACGTAGACCACTTAACCACTCTGAACCTCTGTTTCCTCATCTGTAAAGCCAGAATAATAGTAGAACCTCCCTTTAAGGGTTGTTATGAGGGCTAGCAATGCAAGTAAAGAGCTCTGCAGAGTGCCTGGCATATAGTAAATATTCAAATTTGTTAGTGATTCCTTTTTTTTATTGTTTTGTTTTAAAAATTATGGCATTAACTACTGAATTATGAGAAGAGCACCTGAAAAGGAATTGGGAAATGTATTTTCAGCCCCAATTCTGCAACCACTGAGGCCTTGGCTTACTCAGCTTACAGTTTTCTTGTCTATAAAACGGGGAGAGTGATACTGCAGCCCGGGTGTGCTGAGAGGACTAAATGGTGACGTGAATACAACTCTTCCCAGCAGCCTGAGAGTCCAAGGCACAAAGAACAAATCCTGACCAGGGCCTCTCCCTGGGGTGGGCAGGGAGGCCCAAGAGATTCGGACAGAAGTCCTGGAAAGCTGCCACGGAGAAAGCTCTCTGAGTCCCTTCTCCCTGAGTCTTCTGAATGGGAAGTGGCCTCTGTGAATAACAGAGCCCTTCTGGAGAGAATACCCCTTCCTTTAAAAATATGTTATTCATTCAATCATTCAATTGTTTGCTCTTTTGTACCATTATTTTTTTTGAGCACCTACTATGTGCCAGGCATTCAGCTAGAAGCCTAGGGTTCAACAGAGACCAAACCCTGCCCTCAAGGATACAGATTCCATGACACAGAGTGGAACATGCTGTCAGGGGACTGTGAGCACACAGAGGAGGGGCCCCCTACCTGCCTGGCAGTCAGGGCAGGCTTCCAGGAGGTGGTGACATTTAAGGATGGGTAGGAGGGAATGATGGCCAATGAACAACAGGCAGGAGGTTGACTGGGAGTGTTCCAGACAGAGAGAACCACATGTGCAAAGGCCCCAAAGTGAGAAGCTGAGCAGGGTATGCTTGGAGAAATGATTTTCAGCCCAAGAGCCTGGCCAATGTGTAGATCCTGAGGGATGGGGCTGGAGAAGGGGGCAGCAGGAGCCAGAACTTGGAGGTCACTACAGGCCATGTGAGGGAGCTTGGACCTTATACAGGAAGAGCCCTGGAAACTGAGGCCCAGAGAGGGGAAGGGACTTGCCTGAGACACTGCAACCCAGGCCTCTCCCTCTTTCCCCTGTGTGGCACTGCCTCCCTGGAGAACCCAGAGGCCCAGGCCGAAAGGCAAGCTTTTCCAGCCCGCAACGACCTCCCTGGGAGGTGGAGATTATAAGAGGCTGCGAGGAGGGAGAGGTGGGGCCAGCAGAGGCTCCTCCTCTCACCTGGACCTCACCTGGGCCTCTATGTTTCAGACCATCAGAAGCTGGAGCGTGAAGCCCGCATCTGCCGCCTGCTGAAGCATCCCAACATCGGTGAGGCTTGGGGGACTGAGTGAGGGGTGCGGGGTGGGGGGTGTGTGGGCGTCGGATCTGCTCCCGGCTGTCCTGGTACGTGGGTGTTTCATGGGTGAGCAGCAGCTCTCTTCTCCGAGGATGGCAGTGATGGGGATGGGAAAGTGGGGGGGCAGGGGTGGGTCTTTAACGGTTTCCACACTCTGCAGACACCAGCTTGGTTGGGGGGAAGGTGAAAAGGGGCCCTTCCTCCCAGCCCACGCTGCCGGCAGCCTCCTTCAGAAAAGCTGTTTCAGGAAAACTCCCGAAGCTCGGAGAGAGAGATGAAAATAGGCCAGGAGGGAAAAGGTTGGCCTTGGCTGCGCGGCCCACCCCCCAGACTCACCCCCATGCTGAGTCAGCCTGGCCCAGTGGCTCTGCCCGCCTCGCCAGACCTGCCCCAGGGGTCGAGTGAAGTTGCATGGAGAGGCAGGCCCCGAAACCACACGTCCGTCACTACCCCACCTCCCCTCCCTACCCCTGTTCCATGCTGCAAACCCAAGATGTGAGCTATGATCTGTGGTTGGGGGCCTGCATCCCTGCCTGTCAGGACACTGAGTCATGAGGGGAGGAGTGCAGATTTTAGATCTGGTTCTGCCAGGGCATGGCTGGGTGACCTTGAGCAGGAGCACTGCCCTCTCTGAGCCACTTTTCCCCATCTTCACAAGGAGAGGACGTCTGGACCACTGCTTCTCCTTCTTTAATCATTTGAGCTCCGAGTCTGAATCAGAGGGTCTGGGATGGGGTTTGAGATACTGCATTTCTGATGTGCTCTCAGGTGAGGCTGAGGCTGCTGGTTCATGGACTACACTTTGAGGACCAATGTCAAGGTGCTCTTTAAGGAATATTCCAAGTCCACTGGCTACCACACCTCCTCCCTCAGGGGAGAAACATCTCTTTGTGCCCAGGCCCCCAAGGGTTAACTCTCCTGCTGGAGAGAAGCATCTCCATCTGCTATTTATACCCAGAAGGCACCTCCCCTTCCCCCGCGCCTGGGAAGGGGAGCAGAGCTGCACAAACAGCAGCCAAAGGCACCAGGGCCAGAATCAGAGAAGCAGCAGCAGGGGGGGCTTGCTGGGAGGACACGTGTTGGAGCCGGCCCCTGACCTGCTAGCTTCCTCACTGGTGGCCTGGGCTGTGCCTTCCCTCTCCGGGCCTCCAACTTCCCAACTGTCTGACAGAGGGCGTGTGAGTGACCTCGGACAATAAAATCCCATGGTTCTTATTAAGGCTGTCGGCTCTGGAGGAAGGAGGCGGGGAGTGTGTGTTGCTGCATAATTGCAGCTGTCTTGGGTCAGTGTCCCCTCCCCTTCTCCCTCTCATTCCCGGCTATAATGGGAGAAGTAAGCTGTCAGTTCTGGGGCTGACAGATCGCAGCTCAAATCCTGGATTTGCAGCTTAATTGCTGTGTGACTTTGGGCATGTTAACCATTCTGAAGCTCAGTTTTCTAATCTGGGAAATGAGAATGATAACCACCTCAAAGGATCATGATGATTAAATAAAACACAACACGATGGTAGTCCCGAGGTCAGTGTTTTATTATCATTAAGCTACCCCCCTCCCCTTTCCTCAATCTACACCTTCCCATGGAACAGCCTTACCTGAAGACTTATCCTCTAGCCTGAAGCTCCACCGTAAGATTATCATTCCCTAAAGTTATCAAAGTGTTTGGTCATCAGTGGAGGCACTATATGTACCATGGTGCTTAAGGGAATGGGTTGTGGAGTCAGCCATACCGGGGTTCAAATCTCAGCGCTGCCACTTGTGTTTGAGCTTGAGCAGGCTGTGAACCTCTGCACCTCAGAATCGTCCTCCGTGAAGAGGGGATAATTACGGAACCCACGTTCTGGGAATGTTGGGAGGGTTAAATGAGATATTGCAAGCAAAGCCTGGCACGTGGTAAATGCTCAGAAGTGGCAGCTATCATCTTCATCATCGTCGAGTCATTTACTCCTTCATTCATTCATTCACTGGATGTTAAGTGCATCAAAGGACCCACCATGTGCCAAGGCTTCTTCTGCATGCAGAGGACGTGTGGAAGGATTGAGTCTTGGGGTGGAGGTGGCCGATGCACAGGCAGCTGGGGAGCGGAACTGAGTGTCCCAGACCAGGAAAACTCTCAGAAGAACCTGGAGCTATTGTGAGGGCTGGAAGGATCCCTAGAGGGTGCCCCTTCCGGATCTCCCAAGCACCTCCCTTCAAAGTAGGCTGTATTCTGCCTAAGGAAGTACAAAGATTGGCAGCTGGGGTGCAGAAACTTGTGAGGCAAGTGTGTGCCTAGAGAAACCTAGGCCAAGGCCTATCCTACCTGCTTAGTGAGTCCATCCCAGATTACTGGTTGTTGCTCCCAAGGAGATCAAGTCAGGGAGGTCTCTGGCTCAGTCCAGGTCCGTCCAACAGTGCCCTGAACTGTAGCCATGAAAGAGAAAGCATCTTTATCTCCCTGATCCTGCTTGGGGGTGGACAGTACCCTGCTCTCTGGACAATTACCACTGCAGATGAGGCAGACCCCAGAAGGCCACCCCAGGGAGCAGGGGACGTGGACTGTGTTAAGGACAACCTGAGAGACCACTAGGTGATTTGGGGTGGGGAAGGGAAGTGTGCTTGACTGATGATGAAGAGGATGATGACTTCATTTAGTGAATTCTTCCTAGCGCCAGGTATTAGACTAAGTGCTTTAGGAGCATCATCTCATTAATTTCCCGGAGCAGTCCAGTGGAATACTATTGCTAAGAATGGAGGTGTAGAGAGGTTGACTCATTTACCCAAAGTCACACAGCTTGTAAGAGGTGGAGCCGAGCAGTGAACCCAGTCATTCTACTCAGCTTCCCAGGTGGGCCTCAGGAGTGTAGTGTCAGGGGCTCCTGTGATTAGGGGAACAAGTACTCCCATTCAACTTTCCAAGAGAAAAATTATAACTGGAAATGTGACAGGAATGTCAGAAATTCATGAATCCAGCTGCAGAAATGAAAACTAGGTTGCAGGTTTGTTTGTTCTTTCGCAATAGTTTAAAAAGCCAAAAAAATGACAGCATAACTCAATGGACATGGACATGCCAGTCACTCCCCTGGGAGGTGGGCCATTACTGCCCCAGCCAATGGCCTCTTGCCCTTCAAATGAGCCTTTTCTCTTGGGCTCTGGGCTGAGTTATTCCTTAAAGTGGACTCTATTGATGGGAGGGGAAGCTTTGTGTGTGAAAACAGCATTGGAATGAGCCCTGCTTCCTTGGCTCCAAGGTCTTATTCATTGCAGAGTTGTCCCTCCCTGAGCCAAGGAGACAAGCCCTTAGTCACCACCTATACATACACACTTCTCTTGGGAACAGAAACATACCTCCTGCACAATTGCACAGGTTGTGTACTGCCTAAGTGGGGGCTGAAAACCAGCCCGAGTCCTCCTCGCCCAGCTGGGCTGCAGCTTCTCACTGGGGCAGCTTTTTGTAACCAGCCAAAGGCACCAATCTGAGCTAGAGACAGCCTTCAGGGAACCCCCACCCCAACCCCCAATTATTTCCATTTTCCTGAGCCCCTAAAGGGGTTGGTGCTCCTGATCAGAAGGTGGGTTTGGGACCCCAGTCTTCTGGGGGCTCCTCCCAAGGGGCCACTGACCATTTCTAAAAGCCCTTCCCAAGATGATTCTGGCCACAGGTGGCTTCCTGGAGGATCTCACACTCAGGGAAGCTAAAGACTCACGCAACTGCCTGGGGCAGATTAGGCACAAAGCTGCCCCCCCTCCCCAACTCTCCCACCAGAGTCTGCTTGGAGGAAATGGGGAGAGGAAGGATTCTTTTCCAAAACTTTATTGTGATATACAAATAATGCAACTTTATTATAGATAAATGAGAAGACTGACCATTTAAAAAGCAGCTCCAATAACCCCACCATCTAGGGCAAACATTTTATGCTCTACACTTCCAGATTTTTCTCAAGTGCACCAATGCATACTATTTCAGGTTAGGTTCCCAGATGCAGAGCTTGAGACAGGGAACCAGGTGCTCATGATTTACTGAAGATGTACTCCCAGTGATCACCTATACGGGACAGGTGAAGTAGGATAGGAAGGATGTGGTCTCAGGGGAAGACTAACTTTGACCTAATCCCAGGTAGGGGAGCAGGGAGGCCTCCAGAGCATAAATCACATAGCAGTGTTGCCCCTCCCAAGGCAAGAGGACCTGCTCTTTGTACCCCCCACCCTCCAACACACACACACACCATTAGTCAGCCATTGGCTGAGGCTGCAGGTAACCTTGTAGACAACGGGGCTCCATCAGCCAAGGGCAATTCTCCAGACAAGGGGGCGACTGCGAGTTGTTAGCAGCCAGTCCTCCCAGCAGCAGGGAGATGGATGCACCAACCCGACAAAGAGGATCTGGGCAGGGTACCAATGTAGGGTGTCCTGATTCAGCACAAAAAAATAGGCAGGATGTCCAGTTAAAATGTAATTTCAGATGAACAAAAAATGTTTTCTAGTAAGTATGTCCCATGCATGCAATATTTGGGACATAGTTCTACTAAAAAATTGTTTATCTGAAATTCAAATTTGACTGTATTAAATAAACCCTAGACCAGTAGCATCTACTACGTATAAACATACACATTTTAAAAATTAAGCACGCAATTTACTTTAATATACTTTAAAAGATTAAAATGGATTAATGGGTAGACAGAAAAATGGATATAAATGTGATAAAACAAGTATAGGAAATATTAATCATAGGATCTAGGTGGAGGGTATACGGGTGTATGTTCAAAAATTTTTATAATAAAATGTCAGTAAAAAATTAAAGCGTGATTCTATGTGATGTGAGGCAACCTGCTTTGATTGTTTTAAAATATATTTAAAATTTTCAGTCATTATTTATAAATATGTATCATCACGTAAGAATTTTTTTTTTAATTTATTTAAGTTTGTGTCCTATTCATCCTCCATCCCGTCTCCCTCCCCTGTGGGCACCGACTGTGGGGTATCTGCTACCCACTCCTTGATCCTGTCTCCAAACCTCATGTGCAGATATGGAGCCCATGAACAATTCAGGGTACTCAATAACAAATCAGAAATACATGAATGTGGCAAAAATTCAGATGGGACTAGGGTTTATAGTGAAAGATAAGTCTGCTCCTCTTGTGAACCTACTCCCCTAATTCCCCTTCCCAGAAGTGCTCCCTATGCCAGCTTCTCTGTATCCTCCCAGAGACACTTAGGCTACATATAAGCTTAAATGCATCTTTTCTAAATGTATCTTGTCGGCTATT
>PVKY010011804.1:0-11884 GCA_004027775.1 Bradypus variegatus
AGGGGGCGGAGCGCGGCGGCGAGGGCGGAGCTGAGGAGTCCGGCGGGTGGCGGGGCCGGTGCGCGGGGGCGCGGTCGAGCGCAGGCAGCCAGCGCCGGGCTCGCCGCTGCCATGGACCGCCTGCGCCAGCGGCTCGAGCGGCTTCTGGAGCAGAGGAATGTGGCCACAGAGGTGCTCGACACCATCGAAGCCAGGACCGGGGTCGAGAAGCGGTATCTGGCCGCGGGTGAGCCGCCGCCCCCCTGGCCCTCCGAGGCACGGACGCCCTGGGTGTGCGGGGTCTCCAGCCGGACCCCCTCCCGCCTGCTGCGGCTGCGGGGCCGGACATCGGCGTCCTGGGGAGGGGGCTTGGGCCAGGTTTGGGGTTCCACTTGGAGCCCCACTGCCCGGTGGGGACACTGAAGTCCTGGGGAGGGGGTCTTGGGCCAGCGCTGGAGGCCGTCCTCTGCCCCTTCCCTCGGGACCCTGGGTGCTCTCCAGGCCCAAGTCCGGTTCTTCCAGTCGCCGGCTGCCCCAGGGGAGGAGAGGGCAGGCATGGCTGCCAGCCCCCTCCCGGCAGGGACCCCAGCCAGGAAGCAGGTGTAGCGACTTCCCATTTTCCCCAGGGGAAGCTGAAAGCTAAGAGGGCAAGGGACACTCCCAGGCGGCCCCAGCTCAGTGGCTGGTGCATAAGTATTTGTGGAGTTGGTTGTTGAACAGCTGTGATGGGGATGGGGTGGTCGGACTGGGGCTCACGGTGAGGAAGGGGAGGTGATCCCGAGCTGGAATTCCAGGCTTCCAGTCCAGTTTATCTTGTCCCTTTCCTTGGCAGACCTCGGTGGCCTCTGCCCCCTCCTGAACTCCCTAGTCAAACAGTCATATTGTAAGTGCTCCTTAAATGCCTCCGTTCCCCTTTTGTGGCTCCACCTACTCTGCCACCTCTTCCAGGGAGCCCCCCTGGAATGAGTTACAAGAATGCTTTGGCGGAACCCTTGGGGCGCTGCTGTGGTTTCTGAGGAGCTTCTGTGAGCAGATGTTGAGAGTCCCATCCCCTCCAATGTCCCCAGCAGCCAGGGGATTCCCTTGCCAGGCACCCCAAGGAGGTGCACCCCTGGGGTACTCAGCCGGGTGTGTGTCTGAGCTGGGCCTGCCCTGGGAGCAGTCCCCAACCTCTGCTCTGGCTTCCATCCCAGCACCAGTGGGCGGGCAATTTAGGTCACAGAACCCCAGGGAGAGCGGCAGCTGGGAGTGGCCAGTAGGCGCACAGGGAGGAAACTGAGGCGCAGGAGGCTGCTTCTGTCTGGGGCA
Organism: Bradypus variegatus; assembly: GCA_004027775.1. Classification (NCBI taxonomy): domain Eukaryota; kingdom Metazoa; phylum Chordata; class Mammalia; order Pilosa; family Bradypodidae; genus Bradypus; species Bradypus variegatus. The sequence goes on from PVKY010011804.1 coordinate 1,288, forward strand.
CTCCTCCCCCCGCCACCGAATACCATCTGTTGCTGATCGCTGGGGACGGCTCCCCACCCCACCCCCACCCAGTGCTGATGTCTGAGGCTATTCTCCCAGTGCTGAGGCTGCAGAAAAAGAGATTTGGGGGAGGGGGTGCCCCAGGAGAGCCGCTCCCACCCCCCAACAATTCCTGGGTGACATTCCTTCAGCCCCCCTTGCCAGATGATGACCCTGGGGCCCCACCCTGCCCCAAATGGCCAAATCCTGCCCAGTCAGCCAGTGTCCCTGGGTGATGGAGGACAAAAGTGACCCAGAGGTAGTGGCCTCCTGGGCTCTGGGTCCAGCCTCTCACCCCCAGCCCCCACCCAGCTCCTGACCTTGGACCTGGGGATGAAGATTAACCAGGCGGAGGTGGGGAGCTGTCCTCTGCTCGCAGACATGGCCTTTATCTCTGTCTGCAGCTGCTGGGCTTGGGGTTGGGAAAGGGGCCATAAATGCACCACTGGGGCCCCAAGCCCCCCTAGTGTGACCTTGGGCAGGCCCCCTGCCTCTGAGCCTCCATTTGGACCCGGCCAGTAAGTGGGGGAGAGCGTTGCACACAGTGAGCGCCTTATAAATTCAGCGGTTACTATGATCTTCACAGTCAAGTTTCAGGGTCATGGCGACCTCTGCCCCCACCCCCACCCGCGGCGTTCAGCGGGTGGAAAGCAGGAAGGAGGGGTTCTCTGTCACCCCCTAGGGGTGCCACCAGGTCCATTACCACAGATGGGGAAACTGAGGCTCCAAGCAGAGAGCTGCTTGCACAGTGCCAGGCACCAAGCCAGGTTCCTTCTCCCACGTCTCGGGGACCCGAGGCCCCGGCACGTTTCACCTCTGTGGGTTTTACTGCCCCTCGTTGAGACAGATCCTCAAGCCGACAATTCTGTCCCCAAGAGACACTGGGCAGTCGGGGGACTTTTTTCTGGTTGTCCCGACTGGGGGCTGGCACCTCCCTCAGCTCCCCAGAAATCGGGTCTCAGTGACAAAATGATCTTTTCTGTTGTGTCCCCTCTGTTCATACTCTGCTCATGGGACCCGGAATGAGACGCCTGAGTTCCCCAGATAATGACACCTTGTCCCATGGGCATCTGTTGTGTTACTCCGGGTCCCCTCGGTGCTCAGATGCGGGGTGACTGGGGACTGCGGTGGGGGGTGCCAGGCACGCTCAGGGCCCCCCACACACACCCCAGGTGTCCCCGAGGCCCCTGGGGGGGTGGCGGGTGCAGGTGCCTCAGCCAGGCCCCCACCTGTCCCCACAGCTGCCGCCGCTCTGCTCAGCCTGTATCTTCTCTTCGGCTACGGGGCGTCTCTGCTATGCAACCTCATCGGCTTTGTATACCCCGCATATGCTTCGTGAGTGGCCTGGCCGGCGGGGCAGGGGTGGCGGGGGGCTCCCGGGCAGGCCCTGAACCCCGTCCCCCGCCTCCCCCAGAATCAGAGCCATCGAGAGCCCAAGCAAGGAGGACGACACTGTGTGGCTCACCTACTGGGTAGTGTATGGCCTGTTCGGGTTGGCCGAGTTCTTCAGCGACCTGCTCCTGTTCTGGTGCCCTTTCTACTACGCGGGCAAGGTGGGCGCAGAGTGGGGGGGACTCGGCCCCGCCCCGGGGGCGTGTGAGGGGGGAGGCCCAGGCCGCTGTGGGCAGCCGTGCGGAGCCGAGTGACCGCAGCCACCCGCGCCGCCCACAGTGCGCCTTCCTGTTGTTCTGCATGATGCCCGGGCCCTGGAATGGGGCGCACCTGCTGTACCACCGGGTCGTCCGTCCGCTGTTTCTAAAGCACCACGAGGCTGTGGACAGCGTCCTGCGAGAGCTCAGCGGGCGAGCCCTAGATGTGGCAGCCGGAGTAGCCAGCGACGGTGCGTGCGTGGGTCTGTCCGCCTGCTCTCAGTCTGTCTGTCCGTCTCTTGGGGTCTTCACCCTGCCCTTCTCTCGCCCCTGCCGACCGTCTGGGTCTGTCTATCTGTCCATCTCTGGGCTCCCACATCCCCACGTGGCCCTCTGCCGCCCCCTCACCTCTGCCTCTCTCCCCCACGCTCTCGGGGATCAGTGCTGGGGATCCTGGCCCGGAGCCGGGCTCTCATCACCCCCGCGGCGGGACCCCCACTGCCCTCGGAGCCACCCACAGGTAACAACCCTGGGGAGGCAGAGGCTGCAGGTGTGTGGGGGGGTGCAGGTGTGTCCATATGTGTGCAGGTGTGTGCATGTGTGTACACAGGTGTGCGCGTGGGGGGTGCATGCAGGTGTATACACAGGTGTGCCGGTGCATGGGGTGGATGCAAGTGTGCACAGGTGTGCAGGTGTGTGGGGTTATGTGCGTGGGTTTGTGCAGGTGTGTGTGGGGTGCATGCAGGTGCATGGGGGTGATTGCAGGTGTGTTCAGGTACATGGGGTGTGTGCAGGTGTGTACACAGGTGTGCAGGTGTGTGGGGTGCATGCAGGTGTGTACACAGGTGTGCAGGTGCATGGGGTGGGTGCAGGTGTGTGCACAGGTGTGCAGGTGCATGGGTGTATGTGTGTTTGTGCAGGTGTGGGGAGTGCATGGGGGTGCGTGCAGTTGTGTGCAGGTACATGGGGGTGTGCAGGTATGTACACAGGTGTGCAGGTGCATGGGGGTAGGTGCAGGTGTGTACGCAGGTGTGTACACAAGTGTGAAGGTGTGTGATGGGTACAGGTGTGTTCAGGTACATGGGGGTGTGCAGGTGTGTGCACAGGTGTGCAGGTGCATGGGAGCAGGTGCAGGTATGCACAGGTGTGCAGGTGCATGGGGTGATTGCAGGTGTATTCAGGTACAGGGTGTGTGTGCAGGTGTGCACACAGGTGTGCAGGTGCATGGGGCATGCAGGTGTGTGGGAGTGGGTACAGGTGTGTTCAGGTACATGGGGTCTGCAGGTGTGTGGTGTGGGGGTGCAGGTGAGATGGTCCCTACAACATGTGGCCGACCTGGCTCCCGGGAGTCACAGCAGCCCCCATCCCACTCGGAAACAGCTTATCAGGGGCCCCAGGGCCCACAGCCCCCCTCATCTGCCCATCATCTCTCCCTCTGCAGCCAAAACAAACATGACCCCAGTGCAGAAGGAGAACTGAAGCAGCCGGGCAGCCCCCCCAAGGACCCCCCAGCGGGCGAGCAGTGCACATCGGGGCCCCAGGCCTTGTCGGAGTCCTCGCCGGAGTCCCCAGCCGAGTCCCCGGCGAGCTCCCCGGCCAGGTCCCTGTTGCAGTCCCCCTCCAGCCCCACGCGGGCCACCTCGGGTTCTCGGCCTCACTCGCAGACACAGCTGCCCACCGGCTCGGCCAGCGCCTCCCAGCTGACCGGCAGGGACCGGAGCCAGGCCCGGCCGCACAGCAAGTCCTCTGGCCCGCAGCGCGCCCAGCCCCCCGCGGCCTCCTCGGCCCGGTCCACGTCCCCCAGCAAGGCCTGGAGCCCGGAGCGGCCCTCCAGTGGCTCGTCCAGCTACACGCCGCCCCCCGTCAGGTCCACCAGGATCAGCAACAAGGCTCCGGGTGAGAACCCTGGCGAGAAGTCCGGCCGCGTGGCCCCCAGGTCCAGCCAAAGCCCCCCGAAGCAGCCCTTGCCGCAGCCAGCCACCAGCGCCTGCCTGTCCTCGTCCTCGCTGGACTGTTCCTCAGAGTCTGCCACCGAGTTCACCTACAGGTGGCCCCACCTCAAGCATAGGCCGTGCTGCCTGGGGCACTGCTGGCAGCTCAAACACCTGGCCTGCTGACGGGCGAATAAACCCATTGGGCACCCCCCCGCCATCCGTGCTTGGGGCCTCGGACCCCCTCTTCATCACCCATGTGACCCAGAATGTCCTTGTTGCTAACCTCGGGGCTCTCCACTCTCCCCCAGCCTCATTTGGGCTCCCCGCAAAACAGATGCTGAGACGGGGGTCCGAGGTCAGGGAGTTTATTTTGGAGGTGACCCCAGGACATGAGCCTGGGTGGGGAGGAGAGCTGGCAGAGGGTGCTGGGTGGAGCCAGGCTGCTGGCAGGTGGGGCTCGCTCTGCAGGGAGGGTGGTCTGGGAGACAGCAGTGGGCACTTTGGCTGGGCCATCTCCCCACCCACGCCTGCCAGCCCTAAGTGGCGGTGTTCTCACTGGCAGGAGAAAGCCTTCCCCAAAGTGGCTAAGGGCTGGAGGATGATGTCTGGCTGGAATTCAGGGCATGTGGGAGAGGGGATACGGATGCCCCCCCGAGAACCTTCTAGCATCAGTGTTTCGTTGTGCAAGGTCATCAGGACCCCGATAACAAAACCAGGCAAAGGCAGAAGGAAGGAAGGAAGCGATACGCCTGTTTAACTCACGAACACCAGATTCTAGCAAATCGAAACCAACGGGGCTTAAAAATCAGAACAGCCTGGAAGCAGAGCCTGAATCGGGGGGCTTGGGGAGAAGGAGCCGAGTGGGGAGACATCCCAGCCTGACCCCACGGGGAGTGTGGACAGCACCCCGAAGGTGCAGCCTCTCAAGTCAGGGGCTGGGTTGTGCTCCCCCATATCTCCCACCCCAGAGACAGGCTCTAACCTGGCAATACCTCCTGCCATCCCAGATACATAGCTTGTCACCCTGGTTTTGGGTCTGGGGGCCCCATCAGGGATTTTTCCAGAGAAGGGGGATTGGCACTGTGCGGCCACCAGCCCTCCCCATTGTGAGCTCCAACAAGGGAGGTGACGGTCAACGTGATAAATATATGACACATCATGGAGAAAAAGGCTGGGAGGAAGGGGATCTGTAGTTGGGGGGTCTGTGAGGTCAGGGAGGGCCTCCCCATGGAAGTGGCATTTGAGGGAAGGCCAGCGGGAGATGGGGGCCTTGGGGCAAGTGCAAAGGCCCTGGGGCCGGGCAGGGTGGGGCAGGCGAGGGAGGAGGGGCTCCGGGCAGGTGCGCGAGGGTGTGGCCAGGACTTAGGCGTTTCTTCAGGTTGGGGCGGAGGGCATGGGGGAATGATCATTAATTAATCCCCCCCTCAAAACACAGAAGTGCTGGAGTCAGAAACTGCTTATCGCTGGCCACTGCGTGGAGATCATGTCCCCAAGGGGGGCCACACCCACTGGTCCTGGGAGAGGGGGCCCCCCGCTGCCCCCTGTGGGCAGTATGCCCCCCACTCTCACCGAGGGTCCAGCTCTGCCTCTCCAAGGAGGGAGTCAGCTCACCTGGGGGGGCTCAGGGGGGTGGGAGCACACACCTGTCACTCCTGGTGGAAATAGTGCTCAGTTTAACCCCCCCAAGCTCTTAGTGAGCGTGGGGCATGTTTTTAGTATTTTTTTAAACTATGGAACACGTATATAAGCAATGTTGCCATTTTAACCATTTTAAGTGTGACTCAGCGGCATTCAGTACATGCGCCATGTTTGTTTGTGTCCATCCCCCCATCCACAACCAGCGCTTTCCCACCGCCCCAAACAAAACCTGTCTGCATGAAGCACTAGCCCCATCTTCCTCGCGTAGTCACCAGTCCACTGTCGTCCCTGCAAATCTGCCCGCTCTAGATGCCTCGTAGAAGTGGAATCATACAGTATTAGTTCTGTGTCTGGCTTCCTTCACTCACCGTGACATCTCCCAGGTCCCTCCTGTGTAGCGTTGTCAGAGCTTCGCTGCTTTTTATGGCCGAATAATATTCCAACATGTGGCTGGACCCTGCTGTCCTGCATTTATCCAGTTATCTGGACACTTGAGTGGCTACTGACATCTTTGGGCCATCGCTGTGCTGCGACAAACGTGTGCACAAGTGTCTATCTGCGTCTCCGCTTTCAGTTCTTTGGGGTCTCTGGAGTGGAATTGCCGGGTCATTTGGTAACTCGATGTTTAGCTTTTTGAAGAACTGCCCAACTGTTTTCCACAACAGCTGCACCATTTTGTTTCCCATGCATTCCAGTTTCTTCCCATCCTCACGAATGTATTATTTATTTTTATATTGGCCATCCTAGTGGGTGTGAAGTGGCACCTTGTTTAAAATATGAAACAGTACCGTAAAATTTGTGCTAGGTAATGTAAATGTCAGTTCCTACAAGCAATACTTTGCTGCGTGAGTGTCTTTAAAGTTGCAACGTATTCTTGCAACTGCCGGTGGTTCTAAAACTCAAAAAGGAGTCGAGAGTGAGGCTTGTTACCTCTTGGAGCTGACTATTTCTGGACGCGATGCTGCCTTCCAGACGGGGGGTTTTAGGAAATGGCCAACTTGGGCTCCAGCAGGTTGCCACGTCCGGCTCCCCTGCCCCTCCTTGTCCCTCCTTGTCCCCACCTCAGGATTGTCCACCTCTGCCTGGGCGTCCACGCCTGGGGTGGGCCTGGCTGGTCTCTCCCAGACCTTCTGGCGCTGGGTTGGGGCAGAAGGTTCTGGAAGTTCCGTGGACAAGTCAGCTGAAACCCCTGTTCATGGACATTTCCCCAGACTTGCCGTCGGGACAGACTTAGGTGTCGGCGGGGGAAAGAACAGTGGCAGCAGCGGGCAGGCACCAAGATGGGGGGGTTGTCAGCGCAGGTGCGGGAGCAGATGGGGACCGGCGCCCCTTATGGCGGGAGTGGGCACTGCTGGGGGAGGTGGGCACAGGCCACGCAGGGGGCTGCAAGCTGCCTCCCCACCGTCCTGCCTCACGTGTCCACTGGGGGGTGCATGGCCCCGTGCCTCTCTCTGGCAGAGAGCCCAAGGAACTGAAAGCGGGGACAGGGACAGACACTTGTGCACACGTTCCTCGCAGCACGGCTATGGCTCGAAGATGTCAGTACCCACTCAAGTGTCCGGATAAATGGAGAAATGCAGGACAGCGGGGTCCAGCCACACACTGGAATATTATTCGGCTGTAAAAAGCAGCGAAGCTCTGAAGGCACCTTGTGGGACAGGGGTGGGCATGGGGGTCTCAGGACCCTTTGCTGGCTGCAGGGTGCTGATGAGGACTGTAAAAGCCAACATGGATCAGAAGGGACAGCGGCGTCCCCCCGGGCCGGGCCTGGGCTGTCTCAGGCACTATTGGATTCCTGGGTATACAGCAGGTGATCAATAAATACTCGTAGGAATGTGCTAATGGATGAGCCCTCAGCGCGCGCGCGCGCGCGCCCACACCCACACCCACACCCACACACACACACACACACACACGTGTCCTGAGACGCTCCAGAGCAAGACTCCAGCAGTTAGACCAGGGAGGGGTGAAAGGGCATGCACTAATAGATGGGGAAACGGAGGCAGGTGGGGGGAGGGGCCAGGTCAGAGGCTGAGATGATCAACACCCACCCGTCATGCACCCGGGTGTGAGCCCCAAGGACGCCCTCCTCTCTCGGCTCTCCTCATTGCGTGCCCTCTCCCCCACCCCTCCCCCTCTGGCTGCTCCCTGGGGGGTGAGGTCCCCTGCATTACTCAGGAGCAGGAAAGTACATGTGACCTACCGACCCCAGGCACCCCGCAACCCAGAGAAAACAGCCATGGTTAGTACACAGCAGGAGATTGTCCCAAATGACAGTGTGTGCCACCCTGTTCTGGGGTGGGGGGTGGGAGGAGGGCGTCCCCTCAGGGGTGGCCCCAGGGGGAGGGTTTGTGACTGCATGACACCACTCCCCCCACCCACCCCCCACGCAAGAAGGTATGCTTTCCTGGTTGCAGAAAGCACAGCAGGGGACAAGCAGGCAGCAGGGGACGGGCAGGCAGGGGGGGCTCTGAGCGGCCCCCTCTGGGTGGTCCTGAGATGTGTGGCCCCCAAGGGCACATGGCATGGGGCCTGCTTGTTCCCCACATGCACCCCATCCTCATGTATTCCCCACCCTCCCTCACGCTGGGGGAAGTGGGGGCGGGCCCAGGAGAAGGGGGGATGGAGTGTACGTGTGATCTAGTGTACATGCTGTGAGAGTGCAATTGTGAATCTGACTCTGCCAGTGTGTCCCCCAGTCTCCACGGCCAAGGGATACCCTGTTAAAAAAAAAGGGGAGGGGGCTTTGTAAAAATTTAATTAAATAGGAGTAGATACAGCAGTGTTGACTGAAGGAACGCCAGCCAGAGACATTGAGGCAGGTGTCACGCTCATCTCTGAGCTTCCTGGTAGCCAGGGCAAAAGGGGAAGTTGGTACATTAGCGTGTCTGGTTAGGCATGGCTTCTAAGGGGTATGCCCATTTGTGACAGTGACTCTGAACACATGATGATGCCTGTGTGAGTGACAGAGAAGAACACAGGCTGTCAGGCAGTAAAACAGAGGTGAGCTTCCTGGTGGCCAGGGCAAGAGGGGAAACTGGTACTTTACAATGTTTCATTAGGCAAGTCTTCCTTTAGGCCATGCTTGTTTGTGATAGTGTCTCTGAGTGTGAGAAGAAGGAAATAAAAGATACAGAGTTACTGGGCATAAAATACCTGTGTGCTTCCTGGTGGCAAGGACAACAGGAAAAATAAAAGAGATTCTACTTAGTTTGTCCTCACCAGTGCCGGCCTGTCATGCCAGTGGATCTGAGCACATGCAGGGCTCTCTAAGAAAATGTGTGACAGGGGTCCATAGCTGCAAGTGTGAGATATTTCTGAGCTCTCTGGAAGCCAAGGTGAAAAGGGAAATACGCCAAGTTCGAGCCCAGTCAGGCGTGTCTTGTTGCTATGTGTGGCGCGGCCTCATCCAGCAGTTCAGACCGGGCAGTGCCGGGCGGCCATACGTATGCGGCTGTCTTCTGCAGGGCTCCAGGGCCGGGCATAGCCAGCATGGGGCAGCAGCAGCCGGTCCTGTGTGCCATCGGGGCTGATGAGGCGCTGGGCAGCCAGCAGGTACTCACGATGGGGAACCAGTGGTGGGCAGGGGCAGCGGCCCGGTGCCCACACGTACTCGTGGGCCTGCAGTGGTGAGCGGTTCTTGTATACAAGTTGCACGCGCACCTCATAGCGTGTCTCCTGGGCCTGGTGGTGGCGGCCCAGCACCAGGGCCCGGAACACTGTGGGCAGGGCAGGGCGCTGAGGCCGGCCACACCCCAGCCTGCACACCCATGCACATGCCTGTGGTCTAGAAGGGGGCACTGGGGGCCTGGGCGGGGGGCCGGGGGCCTCTGAGGCCTGGGCAGTGTTAGGTCAGGGATCAGCAGGGAGTTCGCAGCAAGCCAGAGGCTGGGGGTCAGGTCACAGAATCAACTGGGGGTCAGGTGACAGGGCCAAGGATCCGGTCATATCAGGGTCCAGGAGTCGAGTTAGGGTCTACTGGGGGCAGGCCAGGGTTGGGGGCATCTCTCACCGAAGTTGCTGCCGCAGTAGTGGAGCAGGCGGTGGGCTCGGCCACGGGTGTCGGGGCAGGGTGGGCAGGGGTCTGTGGGGATGGGGCAATGAGGGCCACAGGCCATGCCTCCCCGCTCCCCACCACCCAGACACCCCACCTCACCTGGGGCCGGGGTCGGGATCTGTGGAGGGGTGGCAGCCGGGGCTGCGGGGGCTTCAGGGGGCTGGGCGTCCGCCTCCCGGGGCTGCGGCTGCCGCAGGGGCCAGCCCAGGGCCTGTGCCCGTGCCTGGAAGGGACCATAGCGCTCCCGAGGGAGCCAGAACTCGAACTCGATGCCAGGGTTCTGTTCCTGCAGAAGGACCTGGTGGGGGGTTGGGGGGGTGTTAGACACCAGGGGGCTGCATGCACGTGAGCCAGCAGGCCTCAGCGTCCCCCTCGGATCTCCATCCCCAGCCTCCCCGCTCTGACCCTCAGCCCCGCCCACACCTGCAGGAGCAGGTCTTGGGAGGTGGGTCCCGCAGCGCGTAGCGTCTCCTCCGGCACCGCGGCGGCGCGGGTGTAGACCACGTGGGTGCCCGCCGCCTCGTAGGTCCCGGGTGGGCTGAGCGTCCCGTCCCCGTTGAGCAGGGGGCGCCCGTCGCCTCCCATCAGCGCTGCAAGGGCAGGGTCAGCCGCGCTCCCGGGCCGCCCCCCCCCCGCGCCTAGCACCCGCGGGACCCCCCACCCTGGCCCTGCCCTACCCAGGTGGTTGCGGCTCCGGTGGTTGACGCGGATGTGCCTGGCGCCCTCGGGGATCAGGGTCACGTTCCAGTACCCGGCGAAGGCACCTGGGCGGGAGCGTGGAGGGCGTTAGGGGGCGGGGGGTGCGCAGTGGCCGCCGCAGGGGTGAACTTGGGGAGGGTACGCGACCTAGGGCCCTGGGTCCGTGCGGAGTTATTACGGCTGTGATCGTTTAGGCGCGGCAGGGAAAGGGTTAAAACCCCATGGTTTCTGGGGAGGGCGGGGACAGTCTGTCAGTGATCAATCAGAGTGACGAGCGAGCCACAGGCTGCCCAATCAGCGCGGGCCTCCACTTCCGGGCCCGCTGGCTAAAGGGCCCGCGCGGGGTGTGCGGGGCGCGAGGGGCTCGCGGTCACCCGCGTCGCGGAACACGCGCTGCACCAAGAGACACGAGTCGTTGGCACCGCCGCAGCGGCCGCAGCGGTCCTCGCGAGCGCCCGAGCCCAGCAGCCCGTCACAGCCGGCGTTCTGAAAGAGTGGAGGGGGACCCGTGGGGGGTCATGGCCAGCCCCCCACCCGGGGCCGAAGGATGGGGGGCTGGGGGCGTGGGCAGGGAAGGGGTGGCCTGAACGTCAACGAAATGGGGGGCTTGGGGCGGGTCCTGGAGGGAGAAGGCTGGGGGC
>PVKY010011805.1:0-11846 GCA_004027775.1 Bradypus variegatus
TGTTGGATAATCATGGGTGTTGCTCAGCTTATTAGATTCAGTTTGATTCAGTAAACATTTATTGGGCATCTACTCTCTGTCAGCATGGGGTTGAGAGCCCTCATTAATAATAACTATAATAACAGTTACGATAACAATAATAGTAACTATCATTTGCTGAGAACTCACCATGTGCCGGGCACTGTGTAAAGTATTTTACATGGATTATCTCATTTAATCCTCCTGTGAGTCCTGTGATGTTGTACTAATATTCCCATGAAGAAAGTGAGGAGAGATTAAGAAACTTACCCACGGCCCACAGTTGTTAAGAGCTCGAGCCAGGATTTGGTGCCGATGTCACTAATACACTGCCTTCTTTTTACATTACTATATCATTTTTCAGATGAAGAAATTGTTATTCAGAGAGGTTAAGTGACTTGTCCAAAGTTATACTGACATGTCAGAGCCCTATATATTTTTCCTGAAAATAGTAATAGCTATGGCTTATTGAACATTTACTATATACCTGACATGTTACCTTAAAATCTTTCAATGCAGAGGTGCTCAATCCTGTCTGCATGTTAGAATAATCTGGGAAATAAAACTTTAAAATATATCAAAATAAGACCTGGGAGTGGGGTAATTTTTAAGTTCCCTGGATGATTCTGGCAAACAGAGAGGGTTGAAAACCCTTACAACACTCACAGTTTAGCTATTTTATTAGCCTCATTTGACAAGTGAGAAAACTGAGGCTCCAGAAAGTTAATTGTCTTGCCCAAAGTCACAACAAACATGTAGTAGAGTCAAGATTTAATCCCTGGTCTGATTCCAAACCCCATATGCCTTTGGCCCTCCAAACTGTCACCCACATGAAAAGTTGATGTTCCCTCTAAACAGTATTGCACAAGTTATTCAGGTAATGTTCATGGCCTTTAGTCCTGTGCTGAACATGCAGTACCTCTGTTTCCTTCTTTCCCCCCTCTCCACTGCTCTGCCCTTTCCCTGCCCAGAATACCACAACCAGAATGTACAATCAGGAATTCACATGGATGAGCCTGCTTTAGAATGGCACGGCTCAGGGTGATGCCTGCCACAGGCATCCCAGCAGCTTCAGATCTTCCTGCCGTGGATGCCTTCCTTGAATCAACCCAAGGAGACAGTGGCCCTGAGCTCACAGCACAGCAAGTTACTTTTCTGGGCAAATAAATAAAGCCCCCCCAAAAAATAAAAGTCAAATCAAACATCACAGGAAAAAAGGCAAAATCATGAAAAAATGTGGTCAATTATTAGTTGAAAGGTTGAAAAGACACACTCCAATTGTTTTTAACATTCACAGAACCCAGGTCTCCTTAAAATAGTTTTGCAAAGTACATTGAGAATTCCATGCAGTAATATGAAACATCAGTCCTGCTGAACATGCTTCACTGAACATGCTTCAGCTGGCTAAACTAAAAAAGCTTGACATTAACCCAAGTCTCTGCGAAACCCAAAAGGAAAGCACAAAGGAGATGTAGTTGCAAAGCTGCTCCAGATGTGTGCATTTTCTGCTCCATTAAAATGACTTGGATGAGAGGCAAATTACATTTGGCCCACAGAAAGAGGGGGTTGGGGAGGACAGAACCGTCCTTCATCACAGGCCTTCCTCTCCCCAGTTTTGCCTTCTGTCCAGTCCTTCCCCCACTCTGCTTCTAAAGCAAACTGTCTAAACTGCAAATATGACCACAAACCTTCCAGGGCTCCCCAGAGGCAAATTGTTTGCCCTAAGCCTCAATTTTCTTAACTCTACAATGGGATTGATAGTAGCTACTGCAAGGGTTTGGTTTGAAAATTAATTGATATTATGTATACAAAATGCCTGGAATGCTACATGGTTTATAGTAAGCTTTGACTGAAAGGTAGATACCACAATTACCATCAGTGAAACCAGGTCATATGAGGAGAGACAAGTGAAGCAAGTAAAGATGTCTGGGGGGAAAAGAAGATATCCTAGGGAGATGGGATCCCAAGTTTTCCCATATCTGAAGGGCTGGCATATGACTCTTGGTGGTGAACCTAATATGGCAGCTATAAGATAAAAGATTCTGACTCAGTGGAGGTAGGAAAGATCTTGTATTCTGACAGTCAGGAGTGTACAAAAGTTAAGAGATGATATGGGTGGTAGTGAGCTTCCTGACATTAGACCTATTTAAGAAGCACACCGATGACCATTTAACCAAAATATTGAAGAGGGGATTCAACCATGATTGGGTTGAACTTGACATTTTTACCAACTAAGTCTAAAATCTGTATTGTATAACTATCTTTGCTTACCAATCAATGAATCATTAAGATCCTGAGTTTCTGGTTTGTATGAAACATGGGGCTATGGTCTCTAGGTCAATGAGAGGTGCTCTGACTCAGTTTTCACTCGGGCAGAAGAGATACACAATGCCACATCGTAAGTTCTCCAGGAAGCTGTGTTAATAGATTTACTATGTGAGTCTCACAGGAAGCAGAAGCTCTGGGTATTTCTCTGTTGCCTTTAGACTGTACAAGGGTATGTCTTGTAGCTTTCTGTGCCTGCCATTCCTTCCCTGGAATCCATTCTGTGTACCTACATGCCAAATGTATTTAATTTTATGTTTACTCTATTTGCATCCGTATCCATTGTTTGTTCTTTTCTTCTTTCTGGGTTCTTATGAAAATTATTCCCACTGACTTGGATAGAGAATTTGTTTGAACCTGAGAGTGCAGTGATATTTAGCATGTTCATAAATGTGTCGGTCTTATAAGAAGTGGAATCAGTGTTCTGTCCTTTGTTCATGGGACTTGGGAAAGGCAGAGTTGGGATTCAGCTCCAACTCTGAAAATGAGGGACAGACTTTCAAGAAAAACTGTGCTAGGGATTTGTTATCCATGCTCTTTGTTTCTTTCTTTTCTTTCTTTCTTTAATACATTTTTTCTGTAAGCATTTACTCCCCAGCCCTGTGGTAGATATCTGGAATGCTGAGGTAACATAGCCTATATGTCTAGCCACAAAGAGCTCTCATTCTAATAAGGGAAGATAAAAGGTGCTGGGATAAAATGGTAGAAAGAGACTGCCTTGGGGCAGTGGGTGGTTGGGGAAGGCTTTACAAAGGAGATGACATTTAGGCTGGTTTTCAGGATTAGTTGAGGTCATCACACACTTGGGGAGGAAGAATGTCCCAGGAAAAGGGCAGAGCAAGCACAAAGGCTTAGGATCTGATTAAAAAAAATAATGCTGTCTTGGGAAATATAAAATAATTTGATGTGTCTGGATTACACTGTGTACAGGAAGGTAGTGAGAGATGAGACTGGTAATGTGTTTTGGGGTCACCCTCATTTAGATACAAAGAAGTGGTTGGCCACTGTACTACTTGAAATCATTTTGCAAACATAGTCTGGAGCTTCATGGATTTTCATTAAACATGGCCAACTCTGCATGCTACATCTTGTGAATTATCAGAGGTCTTGCTATACATTTCTCCCCCTGATCATCTTAGGAATGCATTCTTAAAATAAAAACTTATTTAAGATCAGTCTAAATAAGAGTGACTCCTCTTTTATCCACAAGTGGTGTAAGGGATCTTGATCTGACTTGTACATTTGGATTTGGGAGTTGTGTGTTGATGGGGTGCACCTTTATAATGTACTTCCCAAACCACAGTAAAATGATTAGGGGTGGGGGGCTTCAGCTTTAGTGCAGTTGATTTGAAATGTGACCACAGTGCTTTGTTATTATAATGTTTAACATTTTCTGATTATAGAAGCAATACCTGCTCATTGTGGAAAATAGTAAAGACAAATATACAAGAATGCAATGGAAAACAAAATCACTGTTAACATTTTGGTACATTTATTTTGTTTTTTCTTATAGATAGAGTTCATTTAAAAGCCTTTAAAAATGTAACAGTTGAGTCCATCACCTCCATTGAGCATTCCTCTATGAGAACACTTCTCTCACTATAACATAATTACTTATATTCTTTTTTATACTCCCAGACCAGGTTGTAAGGATGGCAAGGACAGGGAGGGTGTGTTATTCATATGGAACCTATTATTGGCACAGGAATCTAAAACTGAGACTCAAGTTCTCAGTGTAATGCTGCAAGGCCCAGGAATACAGGGGTTTGTTTGTCCTACCCATTCATCTCTCTTCCACCTACTCCTAGCCCAGAACCTGGCAGGTGGTAAATACTCAATGGATATGGGTTGACTGAATGAAAGAACAAATGAATGGATGGCCTAATGAATGTGATTTATTATTGTTGGTATCATTATTCACACAAAATTCATTGAGCCCCTACCAAGTGCCAGGTTCTGGGCTAAGCAATGGAAATGCAATTAGCCGTAATTAACAAAGCACACCCTTTCAAAGGCAACAATGTGAGCGGGCTGACCCCTCTAATGTGGGATGGGATTCCTATGAACGCAGAGCCTCGTCAGCCCTCTTTGGCCTGGTGCTCATGCCTTGTCTGGGGGACCTCAAGCCCCTCCCTGCTCTCTTCTGCCTGTGATACTGGGGACAGAGCAAAGACTGCTGTTCCACGGAGTCCCATTCCTGAGCACCTCAAAGTGCTTCAGAAATGCACAGCTAGCCCTGGGCCTGCCTTTTCCGGATCTCCCCTCTGCTCCCTGCTCCATTCCAAATAGTCCCAGAGCAGAGATGGGCTTGCTGTGGAGGGGACGCCTTAACAGGAGGAGAGGGCAGGGGTGAGACGCACCACTGCTCCCTCTCACTGAGAGTAGCCCTGGCCAACCCCTACACTGTCCCAGCCAGTTGGTCCAACTGGAAATCCCAGATAAGCCCCAGTTCTGGTCAGAACTGGTTTGGCAGCTCTGGGGAGAACATTTCTGGCTGACTGACCCTCTCCACAGCGGGAGTTGGCAGTTCTGCAAAAAATAAAGCAAAGGAGGAAATAAAGGGGCTGAAGGGAGAGGCGTGGCTGGCTAAATTTGAACCCTCCAAAAATTTGCCCCCTTACAAGTACAGGTTTGCATTTTCAGATTCAAACAAGATTGCCCCTCTCCCTCGCTTTCATTCTCTCACATACTTCGTCTCCTTTGCAATGCAGTTTTGTTGCGATACAATTTGTTTTGCAGCGCGATGTTGATGCAAAATAATCCTGGCCGCAGCTAGACTTTTCGTTAATGCATTATTTTCTGCAGTGCTATTGTTGTTGTTATTATTATTATTACAATTCAATATCTCTGTCCTTTCCCCTCCCCACTCGAATCGCGCTCCGGCTGTGATTGCTCGGGTCTGACTTTGCGAGTGGCGGTGCGCTTCCAAACCCACTCATCCGCCCCCCGCCCCCCTTAACACCCCACCCACCCACCCTTTTCCGCGCCCAGGCGAGAGCAGCCGATTGGCAGAGCGGTGCTTTAAGGAACAATAACAGTGGGGGGAGCCTGGGTCCCCGGGAGCCGCCTCCGCCCCCCAGCCCCGCTGCGCGACTTGCACCCCCTGCCGGGTCCCCACCTCCGCGCCCGCCCCGCGGGCTGAGCGGCCCGACCGGGGCCCGCCCCTGGTGCCCACCATGTACGCCTTTGTGCGGTTCCTGGAGGACAACGTCTGCTACGCGCTGCCCGTGTCGTGCGTGCGCGACTTCAGCCCCCGCTCGCGGCTGGATTTTGACAACCAGAAGGTGTACGCTGTGTACCGGGGCCCGGAGGAGCTGGGCGTCGGGCCCGAGAGCCCCCCGCGCGCCCCCCGGGACTGGGGCGCGCTGTTGCTCCACAAGGCCCAGATCCTGGCGTTGGCAGGTGAGCGAGCGGGCCAGGAGGGACGGTGGGACAAGGGAGGGGGCTGGGACCCGGGGACGGGCCGGGCGGCTTGGCGGAGGGGGCCAGGGGAGCCACTGCTTGCTCTAGCCTCCTTCTCCCGCCGCATGGGTTTTTCTTTCGGGGACGGGGTGCCGCTAAAAGGCCAGACCAGTTAAAAATACAGAATGGTCCCCTTTGTCTTCCCCACTTCCGTGACACTCCCGAGCTGTCAGTCTGTCTCCATCTCTGTTTCTGTCTGCCCTCTTCTTTCTGTTTCTCTGTATTCCCTCCCTGCTTTACTTTCCCTTTCTCTCACCGCCTGTTTGCACCTTCATTTCTCTCTCTCTCTCTCCCTCTCTCTCTCTCTCTCACCTTCTCTTTACCTCTCTCCCAGTTCCTTTCCTCTCTGTTCCTTCTGCCTCCTTAAGTTTTCAAGCTGTTTGTCTCTCTCCTTCTAAAGCCCTTGGTTACCTCCTTGAAGTGAGAAGGAAAGGCAGATATCGTTGGACTCTTCTAAGTGTGAGCTCCTCTTCACAGAGGAAAGCTCTGACATCCTCGTCTCATTCAGGCCATCATTGGACCGGTTGAGGAGGCCCTGAACCTCAGTGCTCTGGGTGCCACTCTCTCCTGCCCTTCCCTGACCAGGTGGCAGAGGTAAGGAGGAAGAGGCCCTTCAGACCTCCCTCCACCTCTGCATCACTTCTGAATCTCCAAGAAGGCTCCCTGAGTGAGAACTGAGGGACATGAAAGGATTCCTAGGTCAGGCTGAGACCACACTTTCCATCCATGCTTCCCCAAGACTCTGAGAGAAAGGCAGGGCACATAGTCTCATCGCCACTTAACAAATGATGGTACTGAGGGTCAGTTGGTAAAAGGACAAGAAACCAACGCTTCAATTTTGTATACCAGAGTTCTTTATGCCATGCTTAGGCACCTTTTCCTTTGTAAGGAGAAGGCAGCTGGCACTCTTTCTCAGCTAGTTCTAGGAGGCTTGAGTATGGATGTGGAGGTAAGAGGAAAGTATCACTTCCTTTTGGGGAAGCAGCTAGAAGGCTGTGGTAAGGAGGATGTACGCAAATGTGGGCAGAGACAGTAAGCCACTCTGCCCTCCCCTTTTAGGAGAAGACTAAGGGTTAGGAACTGAGCAAAGATATTGCTAATGTGTGGCAATTTTGAGACATTTCTTACTTTTTCCAAGTTCCTTTGCTTCCTGACATTTAGCCTGAAAGATGAACCCAGAATGCATCACATTTAAATGTGGCAGATGAGGAAACTGGCTCAAAAGGGGGAAGTGACTTGCCCAGGGTCCCGTGGCAAGTTAGCAGTAGACTGGAACCCAGGCTCATGACTAGTTCCTTTCCACCAATATATTGTCTCTGGAAGTGGGTTTGCAGGAGTCGTCAAGTGGAAGGAGAACTGGAACTAAAGAAAGTGATCAGCACTGGGGACGTTTTTTTCCTAGGCTATGTCTTCATCACCTCCTGAACAAGCCCTTGAACACTGGAGTGTAGTAGACCCATCTACCACTACACACTTGCAGCCAGAAAAATTGAGTGAGGGGAAGTATGTAGAAAAAAGAAACCTTTGTAGCTTATTATTTTGTTTGCTTGCTTTTAATTACCTGAGGGAGGGGATTAGAAATTCCTTTCCCAAGAGTATTGGCCTGAGGAAGTTATAACTAGGTGGTAACCTCACCTTCTGTTTTTCTGGAAGAAAAGAAAGCATGCTTCTGGATGGTTGTCTTATGCTCCTAGATCTGGAAGGGCTAGGAAAGTGGAAGTGGTATATGACAGAGGGAGCCAGTGGTATGTCTCAGGGTGCAATGGCTGTTTTATTTTTGATGGAAACTGTTCATACATCCATCCCTTCATAAAGCAAACATATATACTCTGTGCTTGGCTCTTCTAACACTGCTGAGAGACCACTTAGGCAGAAGGCAGCCTGCATCAGCTCTGATTTTAAAATTGATATAAGTCCTTATAAGTAAGACATGTAGCTGTTGGCCTGAGAACCATGAATCTTGAACCTATAGACTCTTCATCCTCCAACTTGAAATGTTGGTAAATCTCTGGAGTTATTTAAAAAAAAAGTCTAAACAAGATCTGGAAATGGGCAGAGTAGATCCAAAGAAGCAGCATGTTATCAATTTGAGCAAGGTAAGTTTAAAAGCACCATTTTTTTTTTTCTTGGGAATAGAGATTAAAAAAAAAAAAAAAAGACCAGAACTTGAGGTTGGCTAGACCACATTTTAAATGCCCAGTTGGTTAATTTTTAAATTGGAACCACCGTCTTGGCTGCAGACCTGAGTGGAAGGACCAGGAGAGGTTCAGGAATTCATTTATCCAGAAGAACTCTCCTGTTTGTCTTGAAACCCCATCTGACTTTACTTGGTAGCTCTGAGAATTGCTTGCAGTGACTTCATCTTGAGGAGCTCATCTTTTGGCGTCTTCTGGATGTAAATACCACTGTGCTGTGACACCGAGTATGAGGAGAAGGCCCCTCAAGGAGGAGGCAGAGGTGGCTCTGTGTTTGTGCGATTAGCCATGAGTAGTTAATTCCACTCTGGCACCAAGAACATGGTGTCACAGTAATTTCAGAGCCACTTTATGGCTTTCAGAGAGGAGTATGCTACTTTACTCAGTATTTGCACAGACTCAGTGCGCAGATTCAAGACAGAGCTATCTTGAAAGGTGTACCTCTTCTTGTACTCGGGAAATGTCAAAGCCAACTGCTGTGAGGCTTCACATTTTTTCTAGCACATAGTGGCCTACACCATGGTTTGGTTGGTTGTCAGACCCTGATGTATGGCCCTTTTCTCACCAAGTTCCAATTCTAGTTTAAGGACAAAGAGAAACCTTTATTGATTGCCTTGCTATATACCTCTGCATTAGTTCTGTTAGTCCTCCCTGAGACTCTGTGGGTAGATATTACTATGATTATTTCCATTTTATAGATGAAGACACCAAGGGTCAGAGACATTAGGTACTTGCCTGAAGCTGCACATCTAATAAATGGCAAAGCCAGAACTGGAACACAGGTCTACTAGTGCCAAGCCCCTGCTTGGCAGTCTCCCTTGTAAAATAGCTGATGTTCCCATCAGCTACACCGCATGGCTTGGAAGGAGTAAAAGGAAACGGAGAAACCATGATGCTTACTGCTCAAGGCAAGTTTTCGAGCCAGAAGACAGTTTTAGTTTCTGAGTTTTTAAGCCCACTATGCTCTTCCACTTCCTCCATTACCAGCTTCCCTCCTACAGAGCACATACAACTTGCCCACCACTGAGTTCTCATTTTCTGAGGAAATCACCTCAAAGGAGCTCATGGAAGGTGCACATAGCTCAAGACTTCATTCACCTTTGAGCTGTGGTCTCCTCTGACTCATTTTCCTTTATTTATCAAGCTGGTTATGAAAGTGACTTTTGGAGAGCTATCCAGCCTGCTACTAGAGCTTATGGTGTTGAATTTTTTGGTTTTTAGGGTACCAAAACTGGTTTCTCTAGACTCAAGTTCTTAAAATACTATGTCATTCTATCCAGGTGCCTGTGCTGTGTTTTATTATTTGGGTGTGTAATTCTCTTTGTTGTCAAGTGTCTCTACTACTGCCTATGTGTTAGGCCCAGTGCTGTAATATATGGATGCACCAATGACCAATATGTCAAGAAACTGGGATAGAAATGTCAGCACAGCCCAGGGAGACAAGGGTTAACTTTTCAGCCACTGTGATATACCCTTATTGTGGGAGACAGAGTCAAGAAGAAATGGATACTATTCTCAAGGAGTTTATAGTCTAGCACACTTGACATAAGTGCTAAATAGACATAGAAGCCAGATTTTGGAGGAACACAGAAAGGGACCAATACTAGATGGTTTTTGCAGTTTATCTTCTACTCTTTCCTTTCCAGCTCCACTACCACTGCCCAAATTCAGGCCTGCATCAGCTCTTACTCATCTAAACCAGTGCAGCAGCCTCTTAATCAATCATCCTGTCTCCAAGCTATTTTCCAAATTGCTGTCAGATAATCCGCTAAAATATAGTCTTAGTCAATTCACTGCTCTCCTTAGAACCTTCTGTAGCTCCCTGTTGCCTACTGGATGACACTTCAGCTTCTTAGGCTGGCATTCATAGCCCTCCTCAGACTGGCCCCAGCCCCACCTTACTTCTCCAGCCCCACCTCCCTTCCTCCTTCCCCTAGAACCACAGTATTTTATGCCATTCGGTGAACACCCTTTGAGCCAGCCAGGATGGATTAATCATTGTCTGACCTGGGGCCTCTGCCCACCTGGAGCTCACCTTCCAGAGGGAAAAGCAGACGTGTGACAGACATTTGTGGTCCAACACTCTGAGGGCTGTGATAGAAAGGACGAGAGGTGTTGGAAGCACCCGGCCTCAGAGGCATTCTCTGTCTGGCCCTCTGGCTCTTCTGGTTTGGAACTTTTGTTTCCCATTTCTTGTTCTTTAGCTTTTTATGCCTTGTTTGGGTTAGTCATGAATGTGCCTGTCTTCTTGCCAGAAAGTGAGCTCCTCCAGGACAGGGGTCTGTCTTACAGCATCCACAGTGCCCAGCACGTAGTTCACAGCAGTCAGCGCAAGTTGAACTAATGAACTTTAGG
Source organism: Bradypus variegatus (assembly GCA_004027775.1). Classification (NCBI taxonomy): domain Eukaryota; kingdom Metazoa; phylum Chordata; class Mammalia; order Pilosa; family Bradypodidae; genus Bradypus; species Bradypus variegatus. Next base: position 10,356 of record PVKY010011805.1, read on the forward strand.
AAGACAGGTGCATTTTTATGCTTTGGGAGAGGTAGTAAGGGGTACAGGAGCCTTTGTCACAGCAGCTTGTTTTTCAGAACAGAAACCTGCAGTGGGATATTGAGGTTTCATTCAACTTTGTTCATCTGGAAAAACTCAACATTCTTTATCGCTCCCTCTACTAGAAGAAACCCCACACTTGGGGAAAATAGCTTCCAAATCCATGTTCTTCTTGCTTTGGTAATTTCAGTTCATTCAGGGCTCAGGTCCCAGCTTGGCATTGTCAGTCCAAATAGATCACTTGCTCCATAAATGCTTTGGAACTTCTACAAAGTTAGCATAGTGGGGGACTAGCCGATTTCATATGCAAAGATTGTTGCATGTCATCAGCGGGAGACTGCCAACAAAAGGATTTATTTTTTTAAAAAAAGCAAGTGAATCCTTTTAATTTAGGTTTTGACATGTTCTGCTGTTATACATTGGAGCAGAGATTGGAACTTGGCTGCTGTCATCTGTTGCAGATTCTATGGGTATGTTAACCATTGAAGTTTCAATCTGATGTGATTTCTCATCTTCAAGAACACATTTGTTACAGCTAAATAGAATGTACCACAGAATACTTCAGTTTTGGTTCACAGGCTGAAAGAAAAATTTGTTCCAGAAAAGCTGAGACCTTGCTTTTTTTGTGTAGTGTTTTGTTATTTAAGAACATTGTAGTTTTTATTCTTGAAAACATACCAGAAAAGTGGGATTCAAATTAAAGTATTTGACTCCACGAGGAGTGCTCCTTCCACTGTGCTCACCTGCTTTGTCTTATAAGCTCATTAAGAGAGAGGAGATGACTGTAGTCTTTATTTTTAAATGATTACCCCAAAAACATACATAACCTGAAGAGATTTTCTTTGGTTCTTTTAAGTTCTGCAAGTGTGAAGTTTTACTGGAGTGTCAGCCTTACATTAGAGGAAAATGCAGAAGGAGAAATAGGCATTGTTTTTCTGCCTTCAAGTACCAGTTTACTAAATATTTATTAAGTACCCAACAGGTTCCAGGTTCAGTGCTAGGAGTTTCCTCATACTCTACATCCTTGTGAGATAGAATGTCTTGTTCTATGAGGGAGAAGAGAGCCATCCAAACAGTTGTTTAGTGAGTGCTGTCTACATGCCAGGCACTGGGATAAGTCTTCCCACCTAGAAGGTGGGTGAGACTTTGGGAGAAGCGTGAGTCAGTCCAGTCAAAAATTAATGGGACCTATACAAAGGTGTTGGTGGTTATGATGGATCTGAGATACACTGAGGAAGGAGAATCCATGGGACTCAGTAACGGACTGCTTGTAGTGATGATGGGGAAGGAAGGGTCTCTGGGTTCCCCTCCCTCGAAGGGAACCACTGAAGTAGTCGGAAGGGAATACGATCGTGTGAGTGAGTTTGGGTTGATATTTAGTTTGAGACGTTGAATCTGAGAAGCCCATGGGACAACTGGGTGGATATGACAGGAAAGTAGTTGGACATGTGG
>PVKY010011806.1:0-11835 GCA_004027775.1 Bradypus variegatus
GTTTTTGATGATTACATGGCAACTACATACAAGGAAATTGGCATCAATATTCTTGGTACTATAGCAAGCTTTAGTAACAGAAGCAGAGCTGGTGGTTAGTGATTGGTTACTTAAGTAACATTGGCACAGAAGTTGGTACAAAACTTTCACAAAGAGTTTTGCTTGGGGGAGAGTTTCGCTTGGAGTTAGTACAACTATTGGGAAGGGGTCACGCTTGGCTGATGCATACAACCGCAGTTTCACTTTTTACTTATGGCTTGCTGCTACTTACTTAACAATTAGCTTCACAACGGTTAATGGGCAAAGATTGAGGGGAAGGGGGCCCACTTCATTGGGTAGGCACTTTAGTGACAACATAAAAATTACAGTGGTTAGAAACAGTGGAAAATTATCAATTATAAATTAATGTCAACAACCAAACCTGTATTTTTGGCCTAGAGAGAATAAGTATATTTAAGAAGCTAATAAAAAAAAATCTTACTGCCTCAGTTTTAAAACCTAAATTTACAATTATGAAGATTCTTCACAGAATGAAGCATCAGAGATTATTAAATTGCAAGAGAAATCTTTGCTGACCTGTCCAATAAGTGATCTATATACCAGAAAGCATGTTATCTGGCACTTTGCTAACTGTAATTTCTGTACACCCAATTAAATTGTGACTCCACTAGACCACCACACCAAATGACCTAATCACACAACAGAATACTTGACCACAATGGGATTAATGCTGTGCTGTTTTCAGGATGGTAAAATGGGGGAGGCAAAGGAAATCAGATCACCTGGGACAATAGGAATTAACTCTTGATTAACAAAGCATTTTAATCCATTTCCACTCTTTCACAATCCTGGGTAAAATAGCTTTTACTGCATTATTACATCATAGGAAAGCAAAGCAAGTAACTTGGTGTAATAGTTTACCTTGCATAGTACCTCTTGGTACCAAGGGAATGTATAGAAATCATTCCCATCAGTAAAGCACCTCAAGAGAGGACTGAGAAAAATGAAATACAAAGGAGTTTTGTTTGTGTTACCCTTAATTCATCAACTATAAAAAGTTAAAAACACTCCTCTCCTCCCTCCCATCACATACTTAAAATCGTAAATGTTTTTCTTAAAACAATTTTTATACATATAAATAAAAACACAGAGAACCAAGGATTCATAAAGTTACTTTGCTAATGCAAATTATGGGGGAAATTTGGATTAACTCAATTTAAAGAACTTATTAAAAAGCCAATTTAAAACAATAAGTTCTCCCACAAATCACTTTCTCCAATAAATGGATTTTCAGAGAAAAGCTTCTATCAGGGATGGAATAATCTCACAGAATCATTAAAATAACATAAAATGAACATGTTCCAAATAATTTACTAAGGTCTCTTCAAACTTAATATTTTTTATTTAAACTAATTTATGGTTTAAAAACAAAGAAATTACAGAAAACATTAATCTTATTTTTCACTATTCTGTATATTAATTTTGGAGATCATGAGGCTTTAGCTTTTCATTTTTTAAATGATGCAAGGCACTTTTCATTTCTGTGTTTCACATAGGGGAAAAAAGCAATAATGCTAAATTGGTATATTCTATTGAACCATTTTTGACAAAACAAACAAACAAAAAAAAAACAGGTTCTCAAAAGAACCCATAATAAGTAATGCAAAAAAGGGATGTCACTTGAGACCTCTAACACTATTCTTTTTGAGGGAGAATCTATACTATAAAGCAAAACATCTTCTTTTGTTCATTAAACTTTTTTTAATGGAATAAACAAATTACAAAGGTAACAGGAAAGGACACAATAACTCGATCATGATAAAGTAAGGAAATTGGCTAATGATGTGATTCAAAGACTATTAATGAAAGACCAAGAAGAGCTTAGAAAAATAAAAGAACAATTTAGGTACTGAATTATACTAAAAAAGAGAAACGTGGCATATTCCTGCATTTTGTTAATGTTTCTGTAAGAGGCTCCATCATAAAACTGAACTGTAAAATTATTTTTAAAATGTAATACATATAACAAAAAATGAATTTTTAGCAAACTTTAGTAAACTCGTTATAAATTACCCAAATTTTATAAACAAATTCCCCCTAACTTGCATTTTGGTTAAAGTAATAACTTTACATCATACAAATAAATTTCAAGTATGAAAAGTGCATTATTGCAATAATAACTCTTTGCAAGTTCAAAATTCTTGGTTTATAATAGAACTATAAAATTAAAAATAAAAAAAAAAACAAGAAGGAGTAAAACCATCAGCGTCATCTATTACTGAAGTCCAACATCTTCTTAAAATGTTGCTCAACAAGTTCCAGAGAAACATGTCTGGAAGCAACATTTAATTGAAAAGAAACTACTTTTAAAAATATATATATAATATATATATATTTTTTTTTTTTACATTATTATTGTCCCTAGTATTTTCTCCTTCCCAAAAAGAAATTCATTTCACATTTATAATGTTTGCTCTTGAGTCAGCCATTCTGTGCAGTTGTCACTTGCATGTTTCCAAAATCATCATTATCATCATGCGTTCTCTTCAAACTGCCTGTGGTACTGGAATGGACAGACAATGACCTTTCTATTTGTAGTGGTGACATCATCTGTATTGTTAATTTTGCTAGGTAGGTGGCTTCATATTCCTGAAGTTGATGGACGAATCCAGCATTAGGATTAATACAAATGTATCTGTATTTCATTCCAAATGTTCCCATAATGTATGCAATAACAATGGCAGCACGCACTCCTGGATATCCCTGCATTTCCATGGACAAGAACTTTTCTTCCAGTTTATAAGCTCCCATCAATAAATTCTTTAGTCAGGGGAAAAACAAGTATTATATTTTCAACTGGATTATCTGCAATATCCAAGACTAAATATCTAAATAATTGCTGAAAGTTTGGTTTAATGAAGTTTGCTTCAATATTTTGTCTTAGGCACATTATATGGGTTATTCCATGTTTCTGTAGTATAGGTAGCTTACTTTTCATATCAGAAGAATATGGGCCTAAAAACAATCCAGGTAAAATGTCCTGCATCTCTCTTCTCATAGGATAGGTTCATTCCTCGGCATCCTCTTTGCACTGTGGGAGGGTGGGGAACTCCAGCTTCACATCCTCCATGGTCCTGGCCCGCCTGCCGGCGGGTGGGGTGGGAGGGCGAGTTACCTGGCCGACGACCCTCAGAGCTGGCAGTGGCAGCGCAAGGGAGAACGGGTGGACAGGCGGACCGGAGGACTGGTGGGCAGGCAGCGTGCTTACAAGGAACACACACAATCTAAAGGATCTTGGTGGCTGTGACAGCAAGGAAGAGGAGGGTTGGACGGCTCATAACCAGCCGCCATGCTGCCACCATCTCTCACCCCCAGTGTCTCCTCTGAACCCTAAGGCCACCCAGGTTCTGGCCAAGAGAGGATTCTAATAACTAAAATCATAAATGAAAGGGGGAATATTACCACAGAAATAAAAAGGATTGTAAGAGGGTAACGTGAACAATGGTATTACAATAAATTAGATAACCAAGATGAGATGGACAAATTCCTAGAAACATAAACTATTCACACCGACTCAAGAATAAATAAAGATCTCAACAGGACAATAACTGGTAAAAAGATTGAATCAGTAATCAAAAACCTCCAACAATATAAAGTCCAGAATCAGAAAGCATCACTGGAGAAAGTTTCTAAACATTCTAAGAAGAATTAACACCCACTGTGCTCAAATGTTTCCAAAAAATGAAGGGGAGGAAATAAAAAGTAAACTATAAAATTACTATATGACCTAGCAATCTCACATCCAGATATATACCCAAAATAATTGAAAGGAGGGATTTGAACAGGTATTGTATACTGGTGCTCATAGCAGCATTATTCACAATTGCCAAAACGTGGAAGCAACCCAACTGTCCCTCAACAGAGGAATGCATACACAAAATTTGGAATATATATACAATGGAATATTATTCAGCTGAACATAGAAATGAAGCTCTGATACATGTGACAACAAAGATGAACCTTGAAGACATCATGTTGAGTGAAATAAGCCAGACACAAAAGGACAAATACCATATGATCTCAATGATGTGAAATAATGAGAATAAGCCAATTCATACCATCAAAAACTAGAATACCAGGGACACAGGTACAAATTGGAATTGGGGAATTAATGCTAACTGACAGTTTCTGTTTGTGGTGGGGTATAAGTTTTGGTAATGGATGGTGGTTTTGGTAGCACAATATGTGAGTGTAATTAATACCACTGAATTATATGGTCATACTTTGGTAATCAACTGCTTTGAAACTTGTTGAATTTGGTACTCAACATATTTTGATGTGAAAATTTTGTCCTGGTACTCATCTTGTGTTCAGTACTTGGCACACAAGCTAGGACTTGGTGTCAGTTGCCTCGTGACTCGCTACATTTTTCAGCCAAAACAAAGGGTCACATTTTAATCACGCGGTAGCTCTTGCCCTGTGCACATCCCCTTGTGGTCTTGTCTTAGCATCTGTGGTCATTTTGTGTATTTCTGTGCTTTCTTTCTCATCTTGGGTCCTAAGAAAATGAGCAGTGATAGTGCTGAGCAGAAAATTACTTCACACCATTGAGCAAAAGAAAAAAAAAAGGAAATAATAGGCAAATATGAGAGCAGTATTTTAGCATTACTAATCTTGCTAGGGAATATGGTATGCCTAGAACAAAAGTCTCCATCATCATTAAGGATAAAGAAATGATTAAAAAAAAAGGCTGATGCTGTGAAAAGAGTTAAAGCAGTAACAAAGCAGCATTCCCAAACACTCAAGGAAGTTGAAAAGCTGTTAATTTGGGTAAATGAGAAGTAGGTAGTGGGGCGCCACTATATTGGAAGCCATGATGTGTAAAAGTGAAAATGTTGCATGCTGAGGAGCTGCATAAACTACAGAAGAAGCAGCAACATGAGGTGGTTGAAGAGATATTTAGGTGAGGAGGAGATAAGATAGGATGTCCCCAGATCCCTGATGAAAGAAATGTGTGCAAAATGGGCAGAAGTTCAAAATTTTCTGGAGAAGTATCATCCAACACAAAGCTCTGACAAGTAGGAAAGTGAATTTATTGAATGACCAAACAATTTCACATTTTCAAGGAATTCTGAAAAGAAGGCAGAAACAGTCCTCATTGGATAAGTTTTCAGTGACGGCAACTGTTCTGGTTTGTTAATGCTTCCGGAATGCAAAACACCAGAAATGGATTGGCTTTTATAAAAGGGGGTCTATTTGGTTACACAGTTACAGTCTTAAGGCCATAAAGTGTCCAAGGTAATGCATCAACAATTGGATACCTTCACTGGAGGATGGCCAATGGCATCCCGTAAACCTCTGTTAGCTGGGAAGCCACGTGGTTGACATCTGTTCCAGAGTTCTGATTTCAAAATGGCTTTCTCCCAGGACATTCTTCTTTCTGCTCCTGTGCATTCTTCAAAGTGTCCCTCTTGGCTGTGGCAAGCCCGCTCCTTCTGTCTGAGCTTTAATTGGGCTCCAATGAACTAATCAAGGCCCACAGTGAATGCACGGGGCCATGCCTCCATGGAAATTATCTAATCAGAGTTATCACCTACAGTTGGGTAGGTCACATCTCCAAGGAAACACTCAAGGAATTACAATCTAACAACACTAATATGTCTACCCACACAGGATTGCATCAAAGATAATGGCATTTTGGGGGACATAATACATTCAAACTGGCACAGTGACAGTGTGTCAGAGCCTGTGGTGCAAATTGAAAAAAGGCAGAAAAGAGAAAGAATGCCTGAAGTGCAAGTACTCATTGTTCTGTTGGAGGGGGATTCTCCTTCCAAGCAACATTCCATGTAACCTCTCCTCCTTACTACTCTCCTTCTACCATTCCATTGGGCCATGGACTATTCTCAGTACAGATAAAGTGAAGTTTTTTTTTAAATGTAATCTATTAATTTTTAGGTTTATTTCTTAGGTAAAGTAATGATATACAACCATATCTTTTTACATATTGCCTTAAAAATGTGCATTGTCTTTAGTTTGGGAAAGCACTAAATTTATTTGTTTGGTACTCGTTGCATCTCCTGGGGCCAATTAACAAGTACCAAGTTATCACTATATTTGAATGTGGTTAAACATGGGAAATTTTAGGTTGTATGTATGTTATTAGAATAATGTTTTTAAAAAACACACAGGACCATACACCACATATAGTGAACCCTAATGTAATGGACCATACTTAACAGTATAATTATGATAATATTGTTTCATCAATTTTAACAAGGTACCACACTGTTTTAGTTTCCAAGGCTGCTCAAAACAAATGCCATGAAATAGGTCAGCTTGAACATGTGAAATAGGTCAGCTTCTTGCTTCCACGGCTTGTTTCCTCTCATGTTTGAATTCATTCCTGCTAAGGTAAGAGATGACGCCCATAGTCTGCCCTGGAGAAGCTAACAGAGATTCCCCAGATGCTTAAGAGAGAAACACCCTGGAAGAAAGAAGCAAGGATGCACAAGAGCTGAGAGAGAGAGGAGTGAAGACAGAAGCCAAGAAACATTTTAGAGAAAGCCATTTTGAAACACAACCCAAGAGCAAAGGACCAGCAGATGCTAGCCACATGCCTTTCCAGCTGACAGAAGTGTTCAGGATGTCACTGGCCTTCCTTCACTGAAGGTATCCTCTTGTTGATGCCTTAGTCTGGACGTTTTCATGGCCTTCAAACTATAAATTTGTAACCCTAATAACCCCCTTTATGAAAGCCAATCCATTTCTGGTATTTTGAATAACAACAACTCTAGCAAATGGGAACAGGGGCTAAGACTGCATGGTAATAGAATCAAGCTATTCAACAGAATTTCCCATGTGCACTAGGATTTCATATTAAACACCATGAGCTTGACTACTGATATTTTCATTATGGGGAAATAGGTTGTTTCCAAAGCTAACAGGAATTTAAAGGGAGCCCAACCTAAATTAAATAGTCACCAACCTGATTCTAGATTAGGGAAATAATATCCTCCAGGAGCCCCTTACTTATACACCATACTTTTGCTCAAAGGGAGCCATCAGCACAGAACTCCTTGATGACATAATTCAGCTCTCAGTACTTTGGATAATATTATTAAAATATAATTAATTTTAACATCTTAAATTATGGTAGTTATGCCCATCTGTGTTTTTATAGACAGGAAACAAACAGAAACACAGCAAAGCTAGTGACCTTAGTACTTTCATGCATGAAATTAAGCTTGTTCTTAAGATAATTATTTCCTTCTAAGGAAACAAGTATCTCAGAAGCACTTACACATCTCTGAATATAATTTAATCTTTCTTACTTTGAAGGGTAATTATAGACATTTAAATGAATTTACAGAGAAAATCAGAAAGTTTATTTATCCTTCTATTACATAATATATGTATGTATTGTAAAGGAGCCAGTATACAAACATTTTAATATGGTAATATCATTAGCACTATTCAAATAATCTATTTTTTCTATTTTCTTTAATGTGTTGACAAAACAAGTGTTATTATTTGTGATGACATTTGTGTGGGTCTTAATTGTTAAAATTGTCCAGAATATAAAAGATACTATGTGAACATGTCAAGATACAAAGCTGGAGTGTCTCCTAGATGGAGGCAAAGGAGGATAAAACAATGAGCTGAACCTTAATTATGCGCTTACATACTGGATATTTTACATATTATTTGGTTGATATATTAATAACTATTGTGATTTATTAATCTTGCTTTTCCACTGTGATGTGTTCTGTTATCATGCATTTCAGTTTTCCTTCTTGCCAAAACAGGAAAATAGATGAAGGCAATAAGGAATGGTGGAGCAGGGTATTCTTAGAGGTTCAGGAGTAAAAAGACTATTGTGGAGAAGACTGACTACACAGGCATAAGAAAGCTAATCCTTTTACTTCCCTTCTGTGGTCATGGACTTAAACTGAAAAGGTTAGGAGATGGTTGTCCCATATTGGAACAGCAAGCTCTGATAGTGGGAGCAGTAGTTGTTTGAAAAAGGTTTCTTGAACTGTTTTGAACATGACAACCTTTTCATGTGTAAAACACAGTTCATTGCTTTGAAAGGCAATTATTTTATGTGCTATGCTGTGAATATTGAGTCTGAAAATAATAATATCAAGTGGCATTATTTTAATATCCTCAATATATAGGACTTGTCATGTTGATTTGCAGAAATAAAGTCATTTGTGCCAAAAAAAAAGGGACTCCAATAATAGGATTAAGACATATCCTGATTGACATGGGTTACAGCTTAACTGAAGTAACCTCATCCTCATCAAAAAGTCCTACTTACAATGCATTTACACCCACAGGAAAGGATTAAATTTAAGAACCACCACACTCCACCATCTGGACCCCAAAAAGACATGCATCCATCACAATATCCAAAAAAGAAACAATGCTTAGTATACAGTCTCATCAAAATCAATTATGGGTGTGGTCTGTCCTGGAGCCTAATTCCTCTCTGTCTGTCGACCTGTGAAACCTAGAGAACAAGTTATCTGCTTCTGATATACAATAGAGGGATAGGCAAAGAACAAACATCCCCATTCTCAAAGGGAGAAATTGGAAGGAAATAGGGGTCATGGGTCCCCAACAATTCTGAAATTTTGCATGGCATACTCCATAAGATTTCAAGGTCTGAAAGATATCTGTGAAACAATTTTTTGTCCTCCAGGCCTGTGCTGGTTTGGAGCTGTTATGTACCCCAGAAAAGGCCATGTTCTTTTTTTTTTTTCTTAATTTTATTTTGAAATAAATTCAAAGTTATAGGAACAGTTGCAAAAACAATACAAACCCCATACACAGAACTCCAGCATACCCTGACCCCTATCCCCCCATACCCTAATCCACCAACTTTAATATGCTGTCACACTGCTATTTCTTTCCCTCCTTCCCTCCCTATCTATCATCCATCATCTATTGTTCTGTCTTCTGAACACATGAGAGCTAGCTGCACACATCCTTGAACAAACACTATAATTCACACATGTGATTCCCATGAATAAGAACATTCTTTTATGCAATCCCATTAAATGCAGCTAAGAAGTACAAGAGATTCAACATTGATACAAAGTTTACATTCCGTATTTCCTGTTTTTTTTCTCTCCTTATGTCTCAACTGTGTCTCTTTGAGCCTACTGTCTTCCATCATCAGATCCCATCCAGGGTCATCCTTGGCATTCAATTGCCATATATTTAGACTGTTCTTTTTTTTTTCTTCCTCTCAATTGTGGAAACATATATACAGCCTAAATCTTCCCATTCTACGCCCTCCCTAGCATTCCATTAGTGGGATTAATCACATTTAGAATGCTGTAATGCTATCTCCTTTCCACCATCCATTACTAGAAATTTCCCTTTACCTCAAACAGCAACCCTACACTCATTTCTTAATTCCCCATTGCCCCTTCCCCCATTTCTCTTAACCCATACTCTACTTTTCATCTCTATGATCATATTCTCTGATAATTTCTTTGTGTTTACTTTGGGGCTTAAAATTAACCTCTTAAATCTATAACAATCTTGTTTTTCTTTGATACAAACTTAACTTCAATAGGACACATAAACTATGTTCCTATACTCCTCCATTCCCCCACCTTTATATAGTTCTTGTAAAAATTACATATTTTACATTGAGTTCAAAAGAACTCATTTGTCATTAGAGTTTGTGTATTTTATATCATGTAGGAAGTAAATAGTGGAGTTACAATTCAAAAATTGTTGACTTCTGAAGATGGTGGAGTGGTGAGGTGCAGAAATTCGTCTCTCCCCTAGAGCACCTGGCAACTACCCAAGAACTATATGAAACAGTGTTTTCGGGGTGTCCAGTAACCAGTCACACATCGGATGCAAGTTTGGAATTGGAGGAACAGCCGAGATCGCAGCGAACATTGTAAGTTCCCTGGACCAGGGGTCTGGCACCCCTCCCCACCCAGATCTCACAGACTATTTTGCTGCTGACTCCCTGAAAAGGGGAAAAACATAAAAACAAAAAACAGCAATCTGCTGAGGCCAAGAAGAGGGGCTCAACCCAGCCTGAACTGCAGAATTAATTAACAAATTAATTAACTAATTTTGGGAGCTGGGGGTGCTAAAGAAGGGCTGGGCTCCGAGAAGTGGGGCCACCTAAAAGCGGGCACCCATTCCCAGACTCCAAAAAAGCCATTTTCTCCCCCCTACATTTTGTCCTTTCTGGCTTCTCACTGATTCCTTAACTTTTTGTATTTCAGTCGCCCTGGCAGGGGTGGAACTGAAGCTACTGCAGAGTACTTATCAGACAATAGCCTAAGTTGTATCTTTAAAAACTCTATTCTGACAGTGACAAAACTTCCAGGCTGGGGAAAGACTTTTAAAAGTGACTCCAGAAATTAAGTTCATAGAGAAAAGCCCTGAAGACGCTAAGGGAAGATCGACAGAAGCCAGAGGGGAAGCCACTGGAACCACAAGTTGAAAGCAACAAAACCCGGTAGCAAAGAACCAGCAGATGCCGGCCATGTGCTTTCCCAAGTGAAAGAGGGGTCTTGATGCTGGCAGACTGTCTTCAGAGGCCAGTCCAGGTCTCCTGGTGAATGGTGAAGGAGGGTGCGAAGATCTGAACAAGGGCACACTACTTCAAGGACTGTGATGATATGACCCAGAGCCAGCTTTAAGGTTTGGTTTGCGAGAGGCTGGTGAGCGAGGAGCAGAGCCAGGGAGAGCCCGGTCGACGCGGGTTGCAGCTCTGTCCAGGCCCGCACCGCCTGCGCCAGGACCTGAACCCGTGGTGCCGGAGGTGAGTGGGCGCTTGCCAGCCCAGCGTCCCCGAGGCTTTCAGGTGGTAGCCGCCACAACCAGGCCCGCGCCGACTGCGCCGCTGGAGCCCTGCAGAGGAGCCGCCGCCAACACCTGTACCGGGACCTGAGCCCGTGGCACCGGAGGTGAGTGGGCGCTCGCTGCTCAGCGCCCCCGAGGAATTCGGGTGGTTGCCGCCGCCACCAGGCCCTCACCGCCTGCGCCGCTGGAGCCCCACGGAGGAGCTGCCGCCACCGCCTGCACCGGGACCTGAGCCCGTGGCGCCGGAGGTGAGTGGGCGCTCGCCGGCCCAGTGCCGCCGAGGATTTTGGGAAGTCACTGCCGCCACCGGGCACGCACCGCCTGTGCCGCTGGAGCCCCGCGGAGGAGCCGCCGCCTGCACCGGGACCAGAGACCGCGGCGCCGGAGGTGAGTGGGCGCTCGCTGACCGAGCACCCCCGAGGCTTTCGGGTGGTCGCCGCCGCCGACAGGCCTGCACCGCCTGCGCCGCTGGTGCCCCGCGGAGGAGCCGCGGCGGCCGCCAGGGACGGAGCCCAGAGCAGATGGCAACTACCCAAGAACTATATGAAACAGAGTTTTCGGGGTGTCCAGTAACCAGTCACACATCGGATGCAAGTTTGGAATTGGAGAAAAAGCCGAGATCGCAGTGAACACTGAAAACTCCATACACTACCAATGAGACCCGGGCCTCACTAGACTGGGAAAATCTGACTAGGGTCGACCATATCTGAGGAGACCCATTCACAAAAAGGCTACATAGAGCAGAGCAAGAAACAGAAAAAACAAGAGGGGAAAAATTTTGATCAACTAATTAGAACCTAAGTTAGAGGTCTAGAATAAGTTGAATTGAATAACAGAGGCCAGAGAACAAAGCTAACCAACAAGAAAACCCCTAGGTAAAACATAGAAAACAAGCTCCAAAATAAACTAATCAAGAAAATCAGATGCCTAGACAACTTAAGATAACAAGCCATACCAGGAAACACGAAAATATGGACCAGCCAAAGGAAC
>PVKY010011807.1:0-11834 GCA_004027775.1 Bradypus variegatus
CTAATAGAACTTCCTCTTTTTACATTGGAGAAACTGAGGCCCTGAGGGGGAAAGCGGACTTGCCAGAAAATGATTCCTTACCACTGATCTCCCCAGGCAGGACTCTGTCCAGGCTTCCAAGCTGAACCAAACACACACACATACACACTGCAGAAGGGTCTTCTGCTGATCAGTATTCCACTGAGCAAGACTGTGAGTAAGACTCTGTTCCTGGGGCAAACGCCTGGGGAAATGTATGCAGCTGTACTGCTAGGAGAATCAAGCAGCATCACCTGGGCTCTGTGCAGGAGGGCCTGACCACTCAAGGCTGGGGGGCAGCTTGTCTTGGGGACCCACCCAATAGGCCAGACTCCTTTTGGCTTACAGAGGTTGATGGAGAACCTGCTGTGGGCTTCAAGGGAGCCTTCTGTGAGGGTTAAATGAGAAAGCACAGATAAAGCACTGAGCACTGTGCAGGAGCAAACAGTAGGGGCTCACTAAAGGCTGGTGTTCCTCCCTTCTGAGAATCCTGGGGGAAATCATCCAGGGTGGCCTGGAGTTTTGTGCAGGAAAGGAATATCAGAAAGCAGTGTTTGCCCAGGTCCACTGGTCACCTGAGCTTCACCTCCTCACAAATGCCTCCTTTGGCTGCAGTCTGGCTCCCGGGTGGCTGCAGCCAACACTGTCACCCACCTCCTGCACACCCAGTTTCCCTTCTGGATGTAGTATTCCCATATAGTTTATGGATGAGAACACGGAGGCTTAGAGAGGTGAAGGGACTAAGGCCACACAGGAGGGAGCTAGGGACCCGGGATTCTCATCCAGATCCCACTTGACCCTGGAGCCTGAGCTCTTTCTTTTTTTTTTAATTCATCTTATTGAGATATATTCACATACCATGCAGTCATGCAAAACAAAGCATACATTCAGTTGTTTACAGTACCATTATATAGTTGTGCATTCATCACCAAAATTAATTTTTGACATTTCTGAGCTCTTTCTGTAACACCTGCTGCCTGCCAGGGGATGCCAGGAGTGCCACAGGCATTGGAAATACTTTAAAACAAACCCCTGAGTTTGCTGTCCCCACAGTCTCCTGGCCTTTGGGACCTGACAGTGGTCAGAAAGATGACTGGGGAGGAGACCTCAGTTGGTGCTGTGCATTATCCCCAACCAAGCAGTGTCCAAGGATCTATGACAGACAGACTCTGAATGCCAAGGTCCTGGGCCCAGGCTTGCAGACTTGCTCTGTCCTGGGCTAGTCAAAGGCAACCGGTTCCTTCCGTGCCAGAGATGTGTAACGCAGCTGGGCAAATGGCCCCGAGCTCCTTTCTGTGTTCCAGGCTGCAGATGCCATTCAAGCTTCATCCACAAGACCTTCACCCAGAGATCTCTTTCCTTGGTGCTCAGCCAGTTTGATAGCCCTGAGACCAGATGCCCAGACTCCTCCTTCTGGAGCCTCTAAGGATAGGTCACTCATGGGGTGATCTGAGATGCAGATTTCCCTAATGAGTCATGAAAGACTGAGTATGTACCAATATACTAATACCGTCCTAATCATTAGCCAGCATAAGGGGTGGGAATCGTAACCCCCATCTGTCACCACAACCAGGTCTCCAACAATAGATCTTGCAGGTTTAAGTTCCAGATTACTTAAAATCCTTCTACCACTCACAATGGCATTTGAGTATTAAATGAAAAAGAAAAGAACAAAAACCATCCTCTTGCTTTTCCTGACCATTTCCAATCTCTGCCCCAACAACCAACTTTCTAAGCGCTGCTTAGTCCTGCACAGTCCCTCATGAGCCAACATGTTTGTTCCAACTTCACATGGCCCCATTTGACAACTTTTCCACTGTGAGATTGGGCAAATGGCAGCTGGGGAAAGGCTGCTAGGGAGCAGATACCAGGCATGAGGGACACCAGAATATTATGCATTTTAATCTTTGATGTAAGCCCAGCTTTGGACACATCTTGATGGTGCCTCCCCCCTGCTCCCCAGCGGTTCCCAGAGCACAGGCAGCACCTTTTGTGTTGCCCCAACTCCTAATCATTCCCTGAGCCGTGAGGACAGGAGCCTGGGAGTTTCACAACCCTGGCAGCTGCTGACTCCTTTTGGCTTGCAGAGGTTTATGGGGTGAGCAGGCAGAGCACACTCACTCTCCCCACTGCTGGAAACTGCCAGGTGTGCACCTGGCATTGTGCCTGCAAGGGGTGCACTTTGCTGGATGTCCACAGTGGCACAGGTGCCAGCTGTCATGGGAACGAGAAGAGCGTCCCAATATTTCCACCCAGAGAATGCAGTCACCTCCACCTGTGAATTCTCCTCTACCTTTCACAACCAGAGTTTTCCCCAGGAGGAGGGTCCTGGCACCCGGTGCCCCACAGGGGTCCCACTGTCCCTGGAGTCAGTGTCCACCTGGATGTTCACGGGTGTTCACACCAAACCCCTCTCCAGCTCCTAACTCCTTTGCGTACAAGAACCTGTATCATGGAGAGGGTGGTCTGGGCCAGGGGGCCAGGTGGCACACTCCATCTCAGCACCCAGCACCCCCAAACCCAGCCAGGGTTAAAAAAAAAAGGAAGAAAGAGCTGGCTTACCTTTAGATGGTCGCCTTTGTTTGGTTTGCAGAGACGAGAAGGTGCCCATAACGGCCCCCATGGCAGCAACGACTTGTGTTCCACTTGGGACGCCGGCCCCTTCTCCTCCCCTCCCCTATTAAAAATCAGTTGTGGATTGTCTACTCTAAATTGGAGAGAGAGAGAGAAAAAAAAGCCCACGGTGGCTTGCCTGCAGCTTAGTATTCAGCGAGCGTGGGGCTGGGGAGCTGGAGGCTTTTCTTTTCCTTCTTTAGCCCCGCACATGCCCTGACTCACAGCGCTGGCCGCTCCCCAAGAGCCTTCGGAACCGCTTCCCGGGGCGATGGCGGGGCCAGGCCGGTTCCTTCTCAAATGGCCGAGGATGCTGCCCCGAAGCCTGCGCGGCGCTGGACACGGGGCCCGCGCGCCTGCCTGCCCCGCCGATGGTGCTCTGGAGCCGGCGCCGCGTGCGGTGTGGGAGCCTCGGTCCGCCCGCCCCTCCGGCCGCACACTCCGCTCCCCTCCTGGCGCTCGGGCTGCGTCTCGTGGGACCGAGTACCTATCATGAATGAACAGAGCCTGGGACGGGCTCGGAGCGGGAGCCGCCGCGCGCCTGCCTGCCTCCTGCGCGGGCTCGTGGTGAGAGTATGAGCGCAGAGAGCAGAGCCGGCGGGTAACCACGGGAAGGGGCGGGGGAGGGGGCGAGGGCTTCTCGAGGGGCGCCTGGCACCCGCCCCACTGCGCGCCCCGCTGCGCACCCGCGCCGACCTCGAGTCCCCCCGGGAGGATGCATTTCTGGGTACACAAACCCCGGGCTAGGCACCTGGCTGATGGGTGGGGTTCAGTGGGCAGAGACTGCTCCGGAGCAAGAAGAGAACAGTGTGTGTATGTGTGTGTGTGTGTGTGTGTGTCGTTGTGATTTCATTTGTCTTCAAGGGAAATCTCATTTAACCCACTTCCTGAATTCTTTGGTTGGGGGAAAGTCTGCCCACCCTGGGAAGGCTGGAGAATATACAGCCAACTGGGTTGCCATGGGAGTGGGATGCCTCTTGCTCTGTAGGTAGGGACCCTCCAAGCCAGGGCCCACCTAATGACAGGGAACTGGGGAGGGGGAAGGAACTGGTAGAGGCCCTTGCTTCCCCTTCTCTGGCTCTCCTCATTCCCTCCCTTCCCCTCTGTCTCCCTCCCTCTCTTTTCCTTTCTCCCTCCTCTTTCTCCCTTTTCTCCCCCACTTCCACAAGGTTTTATTAGCCCCCCCCCATGGGGCAGGTCATGAATTTGGTGCTGAAACATAATGGCTGAATTTAGGAGGCAGTCTCCCTGCCATGAGGTCTCACTCCAGGTCAGGACAAAGGTTCCCTCATTGTTGATCTGAACCCCAACCACCATCCCAGGCTTCCTGTGAAAGGAAAAGGTTTGGGGTCTCTGAAGAGTCTGCCGCAGTCCTCATGTGCTCCCTGAAAGGTTGAGGAGGGGCTATCCTTCCCCCAGGTCCTAGCAGTCTCGGGTCCACTGAGACCCTCTGATCTGCACTGAGTCCTTTGCCCAAGCTGCTCTCTGACCCCTTCGCAGTCATTTCCTCCACCACACAAACACACACCAAGTTTACAGTTTACACAATTGCCCAACATATGGTCTCATAAACACACTCACACAAAGTCACACAAACATATGGTCACAGGCCCCTCACACCCACACATGGGGATTCTCACAGACACCACTGCTGTTCACACATCCAGACCCACAAGGCTATAATCACCCACGGGTACATCCCTACGACACTACACAAGACACAGAAACAAACACACCGGCATGCAGAGACGCACACAGCTGGTGCCAATAGCATAGCAGTCACCCACATACACGGGCTCAAAGCCACACAGGCATATAGTCATACCCCAGGGCTTCATGCAGGACCCCTAGGAGCTGCTTCCCCTCATTCTGGCCCATTGGCCACACCTTCAGGGATGCAGTTGTCCTGTGAGTTGGCCAGAGACACTGAATAGATTGCCATCATTTTCAACACTTATATGACAATTGATGCTTTCTGAAATCCCAACACACGTACCATTTTGTGCAAAAGGGAAGGTGCACTTCATAGCACCACCTCTTTCAATTGCTTTGCCCATTGCTATATAACCAATCACCCAATGTGGTACCCACCAAAGGAGTTAGGGAGGTCATGTCTGGTTATCACCATAGAGAGAAATTGAGGCTTACCAGTGATAAGAAATTTGCCTGAAATTGCACTGCCTGGATATAGGATTCAGACTTGGAGTCCAGGGCTCTGTCACCACCTCCTGGGAACCCTCCTGTTTGGCAGATGGGGACACCGAGGGCCATTGAGCTACAGAGATCTGTTCTGGTCTTCTAACTGCACACTCAGGGCTTGTCTATGTCCACTAGCTGGAACCCTGGATAATGGAGAGGGCTGGTAGGGGCTGGCTTCAACCTCCCTCCTGCCCTCAAGTGCTCAGGAGGAAGGGGTGTGTGGGCTGAAGCCCAGGGTCACAAAAGGACCCAATAGGATGGGGAGGTGTGTGCCAGAGCCTGCACCCTATGGCCAATTCTCAAAGAAGAAGAAGGAGCGTCTGCTGGGAGGAGGTTGTGGTGCAATTCCTGGCCATATTTGCTACCTTCTCAGGGACAGCACTGGAGGAGTGCCAGGCCACTTCCCCCTTGGGGCTCTGCAAATCCCCACACTATCTGAATGAGAATGGCCAGGACAGCATCTGAGAGTTCACAAAAGGCTGGAATACCATTCTCACATTTCCTCCTCCCCACCCCCCTCTGAGAGAGCAGAGTCCAGACAAATTGCTCCATTTTACAGACGTGAAATAGCTAAGTTCCTTCAAGGGCATTCGCAGCTGACTGCCTCTGAGCAGTGAGAATAAAGTGAAATCACAACGTCAGTCCAAACTGCTGGACATGAATTATGAGCCCCCAGTAACCTGGCTTCATCTGCCATTCTCCCTTCTTCCCCAGTGCTCCTTTGGTGGCTCCAGCTGCAGAGAGCCCCTCAGTGGTCTCGAACATGCCCTCTTTGGTCCTGCTTCAGGGCCTTTGCATATGCTATTCCCTCTGCCTAGAATACCTTTCTCACCCCTTTCTTCATCCGGCCACCGCTGCTCATCCTTGGAGATTTTCACCTCCTCCAGGGATCTTCCTGACCCCAGATGGTGCCTGCAGCACCCAGGCTCCTTTTCCTACCAGAATCCTCATTACTTTGGTTGTTCATGCCCCTTTCCCTTCTGTGTTTTTCCCTCTGGAGTGCAAGCTCCTTAAGGGCAGGGACCACCTCTCATTTAGCTCTTTACTCCTGTCTCCCTCATTCTTGGTTTCTGGCAGGGGTTCAGTCAATCTATGCAGAATTAACTAATTTTCTTTGCTCCACGACCCAGTTAGTTAAAAAAGAAGAAGAAGAAGAAGAAGAAGAATTGCCAGATTATTCTTGCTCTTTAGAGGAAGCAAGCAGTCTCCTGTGTGAAGATTCATTCATCCATTCAACAAATATTTATTGAGCACCTACTGTGTGCCAGATATTTATATGCACACAGCTCATTTCTTATGGATGACACCTTATGAGACAGGTATTATCTACAGATAAATAGAAACCCACACAAACATAGACCATGCAGTGCAACCCAACATCACCCAGGAATTGCTCCCAAAAGATGTGTCCAAGTAGGAATAAGTGGTAAGGGTGAGGTCTGAGAGAAAAAGAAGATGACAGCAGGCCCAGTACCAGTCTCCTGGGAACTTGCAGGAGAGAAGGTACAACAGTGCAGATGTGTGAGGGAGTGCCTCTGGAGCCCCTCATCATTCAACCCGCTGGCAAGAGCCATGTGCCCTGTTGTCCCCAACATGGTGCACTCACGAGGGTGACCACCCTCCCTACATCCCTCCCTCCCTCCCCCTCCCCTTCTTTCTTTGTAAACACTGGTCCCTCAGCCATGTTTCTTCCCATTCCTGCCAACAATGGAGGTTCTCTGAGTTTCCACCTCGCCCAGAGGTAGATTGAGTCAGATTAAGTGCATGGACTTGGGGGTCAAATCCTGGTTTTGCCACTTATTAGTTGTGACTTCGGGCATGACAAACACTCCCTCTGAACCCTCTTAATCTTCTTGTGGATTATGATAGTTCCCACATCTTGGTGTTGCTGATGAGGCAACATTCCTACAGCACTTAGTAGGGTGCCCAGTGCATAGTGTGGCCACTGCTATGACTGTGCTGTGGGCCAGGCACCATACTGGGTGAGAGGGACATAAAAAATGAGTAAGCCACAGCCCCTTCCTCTTGGCTTCCATCTTTGCTCTTCATCTGTTTTATAGGAAATCTATTCTCAGGGTCCCCATCTGGTATTGAAAGACGCAGATTAGTTCAGGAAGGGAATGTGGTTGGCACCTGATTATGTGCAATTCAGCACTACGCTTGCTGCTTCTTGTTCCATTTCCCAAATGTTCTGCATACATAAGTCTGGCCTCTTCAAATAGACCGAAAGCTTTTAGAAAGCAAAGGCTGCATCTTCTCCTGCTTTGGATGTCCCCCCACCCCCATCCTGCCACCCCCACACACCACAACTTAGCCTGACCCAGAACATCCGACATGATCCACAAATACTTGAACAAAGATAATTCTGGGCAGGGGAAAGGGTGTCATCATCCAGCCCTGGGTTCATGTCCCTTCTTCTCTTGCTAACTGTTGTCCCAGCCTCAGCTTCCCACATGCAAAACAGGAGTATGACCACTGGCTTCATGAAGTTGGGTGAGTGAAAATAAAAGGAAAGTGCTTTGTCTTTCTGTAAAGCACTCTGCAAATGTCTGTTACTGTTATTTGCTCAGGGGTTCATTCACTCATTTACTCATTCACTCAAATATTTATTAAAGCCCATCTACCAACCAGGCACTATTCTAAATGTGGGGATCAATAATGACTGAGCAGAAAGAGGCAAGAGCCCCTGCTTTCAGGGAGCTGCCAGTCTAGGGCTAAAAACAATGAAATCTTCTCATAATCATAACTGTGATCAGGCTGGGAAGAAAAGAGGGGGGCTGATGAATTTGGGGTGGAAGGTTGCTCAGAGAAGCCAGTTAGGATAATGTTTTGCAAACAGTGAAGTGTTTCACAGATATATATTAATCTTCAGAGGGCGGGGGAATAGATAAGACTTTCAAGTCAAGGAGACCAGGTTTTAAATCCTGGTTTGTTTTGTGACCTTGGGCAAGTTATTTGACCTTCAAGAGCCTCAACTTCCTTGTGTGTGCAAGCAGACCCGTCCCACCAATGAGGGTGGCAGGGTGGAGTCAAAAGGGTTCATGATTGCACAAGTGCCTGGCACAGAGTGACTCTGGCTGGAGAAGGAAAATACTCCCTCCCTCAGTTTCCCCTTCCTACCCCCTTTGCAGCACTGTCTTCCCATTTCCCCAGGATGAAGGAAAGACCTGTTCGTGCGGAGTCGGGCTTGGGAAGTGCCTCTCTGGGGCCACATCTTGACACATCAGGCATGGCCTTATCTCTCGAGGTTGACCGTGCCCCAAGTGGAGCACGATTATGCGGGCTGCAGGGGAGAGGCAAAGCAAGGGGGAATCAGAACAAGACTGCCCTTCATGTCCCCTTTTATGCTTCAGCAATGGAACAGTCTCAACCAGGGGCTCAGATGAGTTCAGACAGAGTGCAGCCACCCACGCCGGCAAGACGCTGGCAGCAAAGCCCCTCCCAGTCTCCCAGATCCTGCCAGGAGTGGCAGGAGGGGTGGGCACAGAGCAAGGACATTCCCGAGCATCTCAGTATTCATTATCAGAAGCAGAGTTATGTGTCATGGAGGACAGAGAAGTCATTTGGGCCAGCACTGTGCCAGACACCAGGAGGATCTTCACAAATGTGAATATGCCCTGGATCTCAGTCTGGATGGAAGGATGGAAGGAAGGAGAAAGGGTGGATGGAGTCACATATATTTAAAGCGAATCTTTAGGCAATCTGATGAAACCTGTGAACCCACTCCCCCAAAATAATCATGTGTGCATGGGCTCACACACTCATACTTGGCATAAAATGTATGGTGTTTGCAACTGTCCCACCTGAAGCACATCCACGGACACATGGTGAAGATACTGTCCTAAGGAGAGTAGATTATAGTCAGGGATTTGATCCATTCATTTCTTAGCTATGTGACTTTAACTTTCCAGAGCCTCAGTTTCTATGCCTGAAAATGAGGCTACGAATCATGTCTATTTCTTAGGGTTGTTGGGCGGATTCAATGAGAAGAAGCATTTATGTGCTATAGCATAGTCATCATTATTCATCTTCACTCATGCATTCACTCACTCATTCATTTGTTCACAACTTAGCAAGTGTATTTTGTGAGTCCCTCTTGCTTATCAAACTTTGAGCTTGTCTCTGGGGCACAGAGGTTTATGATCACCGGCTTGGGGAATTCACAGACAAAGAGGGCAAGGGCCAGGAGAAACAGCCCACAAGAAGAGCCTCGTCTTCACCGAGAAACTGTCAGAATTGCCTCTCCAGCTCTGTCCCTAGGGAAACTGGCCTCTGATTCTGGCCAGGCTGCACAGCCCCATCCTAAACAAAAGTTCCGACTCAGCAAGGTCCGGCTAGATCAGGTTAGGAGGGCAAAGGGCAGGGTAGAGGTGGGGTCAAGAAATCAAGGTGGGGTTGGGTTAGTAAAGGGATGGCAGTTGGAGGTGAGAACTGGGCAGAGCAGGGCCCACCTGGAGTGGGGATAGCCCTGGGCAACTGTTTTTCTGGGCCAGAGCTGTGTGGTTCTGGATTGATAGGACAAGCTAAAATGACTGGGGACAGGAACTGTGGGCAGAAGTTCTTACTTTCTAAATGGTGTGTAAAATATGGATCCATAACCTGCTCGGGTAAATGTCCAGGAGTCAGTTGTGTTCATTCCCCCCTTTGTTTTCCTTGGCTTATATAATAATCACTATAACAAAAATAGCTAGTGTTTATTGAATTCTTACTATGAGCTAGTCACATGTCTAGTCTCATGTAATCTTCACAATAGCCCCATAGGATGGGTATTATGACACCCCCCCATTTTGTGTATAAGTCAGCAAGGCACAGAGAGGTTGCATAACCTGCCCAAAGTCACACAGCCAGTAAGTGGTTCCGCTGGATTTGAGCCCAGGCATTCTGACTCCAGAACCCACACTCTCA
Organism: Bradypus variegatus; assembly: GCA_004027775.1. Classification (NCBI taxonomy): domain Eukaryota; kingdom Metazoa; phylum Chordata; class Mammalia; order Pilosa; family Bradypodidae; genus Bradypus; species Bradypus variegatus. Next base: position 9,736 of record PVKY010011807.1, read on the forward strand.
ATCTAGCCCCAAATCCTTCTGCTACCTTTGCAACTCATTTTCTTCTAGCACTGTTTCTCCAGGGAAACAGCGATTCACTGGGCACACAAAGCTCTGGTGTAGCTCCTTGGCGCTGAGGGACAGATGCAGAGGGGAGGGGTATAGAATCTCTGGACCCTCTGAGTGGCAGGTGCTGCTTCTACCAGTACCCTTAGTGCTTGGGGGCTGCAGCCATGCCCACCAGCCCACTAGCTTCTGCAGACTGAAGAGCCCAGAGGAGGTGAGCAGACAGGGAGAAGAAGACAGCAACTGTGGTGCGTGATGATTAGTAATAATGCCGGTGATAAGCCCCTGGCCCTGCAGGGTCAGCTCAACTGGTCAGTGCAGCTCCCAGCCACCCAGCATCGCTGCCACGGTAATTGGAGCTGGGAGAGGGAAGAAGCCGGGATGTCAGAGGGAAGAAGGAAGAGTGGTGGCTGCCATCCTGCTGAAGGCTGACCTGGGGAAATGAGCAGCCCTAAAACTACAAGATATCAATAGGCTATTTCCTGTGCACCATATACTTTCCCCACATCACAGCAAGAGACCCGTGGCACTCACTGTCTGGGGCAGAGGTCACACGGAAACAGGAAACAATAAGGTCACCTTCTCAGATATTGACTTATAGAGGTTCTGGCATAAGATAAAAGTCCTGGGAGAACAAATGTTCAGTTAGAGCCCCTTTAATGCTCAGTCCTGAGAGAGCAGGAGAGGAATTTGTTCTGACCCTCCTCAAATGGAGCCTGGGGACATTGTTGTCTGTACAGCACTAAAATTCCGGCTTTGGGGGAATCAGGGAATTGGAGACACATGTCCTTTTCCCAAGTAGAGCTGGGAAAGTGGACAAATCCCGGAGTCCTGCCCCCAACCCCTCCAAGCCTGTCTGTGGAGACTTTCAAGGCCTCTGGATCTTTCCTAGGCAGGCGGTTCTCATCTTTCTTTCCTGGGCAAGCCTAGCAAGGGAGAAGAAGACTCTTTCCTGCACCTGAGAGGGGCATGGAAGTGAGCCCCGAAAGACCCAGAGAACCAGCCAACTGTGGGTCCAGGCTGAGAGGACCCAGCAGTGACTGGTATGGCACCACAGCTCGAGAGCACAGGACCCGGGACATCTTGGTGGTTGCCTGCCTGAAAGGCAGTAAGATAAGGCTGATCACTGGAGGTAGAGCCCACCCCACACCTCACTGCTTCATGAGCCCCTAAGCACCCCCCTTCCCCCCCAAAAAAAAAATTGGTCCAGGAATGCTAGGGCTGGGGCATCCTGAGTTGATTGGAACTTCATTTCTGCCACCCGGAAAAATAGGGACCTGAAATTTAAATTTAAACTCAGCAATTCTTGAAAATAAAGAAAGTGACACACCTGGCAAACCAGAGTAAGTCACCTAAAATTCTTACCTACTCATGTAACAGTCCTCTGAGGGCCAGTAGGTAGGAACTGCTCTTGTCTCCATTTCACAGATTGGCAAACTGAGGTTGAGAGAAGTGATACAATTTGCCCAACTCTACAAGCTAGAGTGATCTTTCAAAGTCAGAATTTGAACCCAGTACTATCTATCTTTAAATCCTGTGTTATTAACTACTTAGGCAAAAAGGGGAGAGGAGAAGAGAAAGGAAGAAAAGGAGGAGAAAAGGAATGGAGTAGCATCAGGAAGAATAACTGAATCTCTCGTCTGGGCTGACTAAGCCAGTTCAGGGAAGAGTGGCTGCAGAGATACTTTGTCTTGGCTCAGAGGATGCCACAGCGTTCCATGCACGAATGACTGAATGCAGGTGGCCTGGCAGGCAGGTGGCATGGCAGAGGGGACTGTGTTGACGCACCACCAGGAGCAAGGACACTCAGGTAGCCATTATATAACCTGGCTCCCTGAGAGCACGGCCCTTAGTCCCTGGTGTGCCCCTGGATGCTCCCTTGCTGAGCAGCTGGACTGGCCCACTCCTCAGCAGGCCCCCTGCCCGGGCTCCCACCACACAGTGCAGTGCCTTGACAGCAGTGGCTCTTCTCCAACGATCTCTGTTTCTGTTGTCCCTTCTTGTGTCAGGCTGGCCCGTAGTGCGCGAGGGGGTTGGACGCTCTAGGTGGTGCT
>PVKY010011808.1:0-11833 GCA_004027775.1 Bradypus variegatus
CTTCTTGTCTTGTTGGGGTGAGGGTGGGGGTGGGGAACTGAAGGGTGGGAGGGGTCACATTTCCTAGAGGGAGTAGAGCAGGGAGACAAAGGGTAGGCCAGCGAGGGCAGAAACAGGACGGCAAGTGGAACTCAAGTGTCTTGGTGTCCAGAGCAGACCCTGACCCCATCTACGTGGCCTCTCCTCTCAGAGAGGCCCCCCAGTTTTAACACTTTGCCCTCTCACCCTGCCTTTTCTCTCCATCTTGTAGCCTGAGCCCCTCCCTCCCAAACTCCCAACCTCAGCCCCCTTCTCCATGAAAGGACTCTCTCATGGTTGGGACTGGGTAGCTCTCCCAGTCTCCCCCCACTGCGTTTCCATCTATTTCTCCGGCTCCATCTCAGAACGGGTCCCCGTGTCCAGCTCACCTTGAGTTCCTCTGTGCCTTTGTGCCTGTGTGTGTGTCTGGGCAGCTGCGCTGGTGATTGTGTGCATCACCGCACTGTGTGTGTGTCTGTTGGTCTGTCCGAGTGTCTGTGTGTGTCTGGCTGTATGAGAAAAGCCATAATCTCAAAGTTGAGAACACCATGTTAATCATAAACAAATGCAGCTGGATAAACCTGTGAAGGATTCCATTAGAGAGAGAGCCTTCTCTTTTTATAGATGGGAAAGTCAAACTCTAAAAAGATGAAGTTCCACTCCTAGTTTATAGCCAAGAGAAATGCAAGCACATGTCCACACAAAAACGTATACAAGACTGTTCGGAGCTGCATTCTTCATAGTAGCCCAGAAGTAAAAATGAACAAAATGTCAATCAACTGATGAATGGATAAATAAAATATGGTATATCCATACAATGGAACATTGTTCAACAACAAAAAAAATGAAGTGCTGATTCGTGCTACAACATGGACAAACCTTGAAAATGTTATGCTAAGTGAAAGAAATCAGTCACAAAAGACCACATATTGAATGATTTCATTTACATAAAATGTCCAGAAGACACCAATTAATAAAGACTGTAGTTAGTGTTTCCCAGGGGCTGGGGCAGTGGGGAGAATGGGGAGTGACTGCCAATGGGTACATAGGTTTTTGGGGGTGAGGTGGAGCTGATGAAAATGTTCTGAAATTGCTTATGGTGATGGTTGCACAACTCTGTGACCATACTAAAAACCACTGAATTGTACCCATGAATTGTATGGCATATTAATTATATCTCAATAAAGCTGTTTTCTTTTTTAATGAAGTAACTTGTTCAAGGTCACAGAGCAAGTGAGGAGTGGAGCTGGTGGGAGAATAAGAACCCAGCCTAAGTTCTGTGCTTTTTCCACAAGCCCCACAAGGCCTCAAAAATCTTTCTTCTGTGGAGACATGGAAGTCAAAGTGGCTTATCCAGCACTGTGTGTGTTTGTGGGGGGGGGGGGCGCCCACATGCATCCTGGCTTTTCTGTAGGGATTCTGTGTGTGATAGCACGTCCCGTTATAAATGCACACACATAGCTTTGTGGTTTCAGCACTGTCTCGGCAAGGGTGCCTCAGGACATCTGTATGTAGGCCTGCCCTTCTCTGCGTTGTGGGTTTTTGCGCCTGCCTGTGTGTTTGTCTGTGTCTGCCCATGCATCTCTGCTTGCTGGTCGGGCCTCTGTGTGTTTGCCCTCATTTGTAAGTATACCTGGGCATGTCCATGCTTCTGAATGTCGGTCTACACACCTGTGTCCAGGAGCTCCTGTGTCTGCATATGAATCTGTGCTCGTGCGTGTCAGCGTTTCTGCCTGTGCAGTGTGTCTTAGTGGGTGCCCATGCGTCTCTCCACACGTCAGCTTAGAAGTCTGTGATCCTGTGCCTTCCCCTGTGGGTCTCTCCGCCTGTGATGTCCATGGGTGCTTCTCTACCTTTGACAATCTCTACAACAGGATTCTGGTGTCCACGTGGGTCCATCAGCGGGAGTCTGTATCTCTGTATCAGGGTCCATGGGTCTGTCCATCTGAATCTGTGTGTCTGAGCCCCTCCTCCAGGCACCAGCCCCAGAAGGTGCCCGCCCCCCACCCCCAGCCTCTGACAGCCGTGGAGAGAGCGTCATAGTAAATTCATGGCCGCCCGGCTGGGAAACAGGCAGCTGCAATGGAAAGGAAGCGTGGATTTGCATATTGAATTAAAATTAAGAGCTAATTATGCAAATAAATTATGACATTTGGCAGGAGAATTTGCTTCAAGATCATTTATTACGTTCTTTTTATAACAGTGTGAGCATTTAACGGTCAAAGACAATATTTTAAGGGAAAATTAACGCAAGATTATTAACCTAAAAACAATTCCACGTTAATGAGATGGTGAGCTGGTCCCCCCCACACACCTGGGCAGGTCTACGTCTGGGCTGGGAAGGCCTCTTTCCCCTCCCTTCCTTCCTGCTCCCAGTCTGCGGGGAAGGAGGGGAGGGCGTGGTTGGGAGGGGGCTGAGGAAGAGGGAGGGAGACTTTAAGGTCTGTATCTGTGGGGGAGGAGGTCATGTCTGAGCTGAAGCCCCCCACCTGAGATCAGAACCCTGGGTTGGTTTAGGAGGGCACCCAGAGGATGAGCTATGGCCCCTCCCCAGAGACCCCTGGTTTGATGCCCCTGGTCGTGGCAGTGGGGAGCCCCCATTCAGAGAAGGATGTCAGATCCATACTCCAGAAAGTTCTCTGTAAATACCAGTTGGGATGGAACCTGGACACCAGGGTTTAAACAGCCTGGTTATGGGCCCCTGCCAGCTTCCACCCCCTCCTTCTCTCAAGCTGTAGAACCCCAAATTCCCTGATGCCTCCCCCAGACTCTGGGTGCTCTGGGGCTCTGAGCTCTCCACCTTTCTGGCCCTTTGTTTCTCAATCTTCCCATGACCCTAATAGGAGATGGCAAAGCAAGGGGAGCCCTAATCTGAGTCTCCCTGGGATCCCCCAACCTCACCCACATTAGGTGGGTAGTGAGCCCCAAAGGAAGAGATGGGGGTTGCCCTCCAAGGGCCCCACCTTACAACCCTCTCTGTGTGGGAGGGGAGGGAGGTCTGCTTTCTCTGATCCCTGGGCCAGCTTTGCAGCCTGCGGATTCTTTTAGGGACAGATGGTTGTCTGCAGTGTGGGCTGGTGGAAGGGCCTCCCCACATCCACTAAGCCTTCCCATGGGCAACCCAGGCAAACACACTCCCCAAGATGCTGTTACCTGTCATCACCAGATGCCATTCTTTGGTTGGTACCCTCTGGAGGGGCCACAGGGTGCGAGTTGGGGGGCAGCCCCTCCTCATGCAAGGTTACACCTCCAAGCCCGGCATCTCATTTTGAGTTGTGCAAAACTCCTGTGAGGTAGGGGGCAGGTATGACTGGAGCAGGGCAGGGTGGTAGAAAAGACTAGGTCTTTGGACTTAGGAGATTTTCCATTCAGGGATCCTGGGTCACATCTCTCTGCCATTTGCTGGCAAACGGCATCCTGCCTGGGCCGGGCGTCTGCCCCTCCAGACCCACTCCCACCATTCTGCGCTCTGCTCTGGGCCCTGGGAGGCCTGCACGGTCTGCCCTATTTGGCTCCCTTGGCTTGACCAACAGGGACACTGGCAGGAGAGGCGAGGGAGGGAGGAGAGGAGGCTCAGGGCATTTCCTTCCATGGCACCCTCCTTTCTAGGTGGCTGAGGACCAGTGGCATCTCTCTACCAAAGGCCACAGTTCCCGTTGGGGAGCCATTGCATTCCAACCCTCTCCCCTGGTTCTAGTAACTTTTTTCCACCCACCCTTGTCCCTTTAGGACTGGGGCAATCATGTCTTCACACTACTACTAGCCCCAGAAGACTGCATCATCTCTGGTACTTTTCCTAAAACCCGGCTATACCTTTGTAAAGTCACTTTATTAAAATCTCCTCAGATTACCCAATAGAGGATGTCATCTGTTTCATGCCAAAACTTGACAGCTACATTCCCAGTGTGCCTCAGTTTCATTTGTAAAGTGGAATTAGTAATGTCCATCTGAAAAGTTTTCTATGCACATCCAGTGAGTTCCTGTATACCAAGGTGCTTTGTACTCTACAGATCACAAATCCAAATTCTTGTTCCCAGGTAGAAACTAGACCAGGAAGTAGGCTGGTCTTGAAACCATCTCTGCCACGAAGATTCTGTGTGACTGTGGATAAATTACTTCCCCTCTCTGGGCCTCAATTGTCTCACTGATGATATGAAAGTGCTACAATCCTAAATCTAAGTAGTTCCAGTTGTGGAAAGTGATGATTCTGTGATCAGTGTGCCGTGGAGAAAAGGGAAGTCAAGTGAACTTGCCCAAGGTCATGCCACATGTCCTTGGCCACCTGCCTGAGACTGAGAGTCCATCTGGGGCCCCCATATTGGTCCTCGGACCTGATGGAGTGGACAGACCTGACCCAAGGACAGACCCCCCAAGCAGGAGAAACTTACCCTGTTCCCCAGGGCCAGGGTGGACTATGCCCCGGAGAGAGGGGATGGTATTATTAATAACAGCGCTAATAAGAGAGAAAACAAAGACAGCTGGGCCTGAGCATTTTTTAAATAAAGAAATTTCCCTCATCTCGTGGTTAATTTAAAAGGTTTATTTCTTGAAATGAATCCTCTTCATCAAACCCCCGATCCTTGAAGATTGGAGGCAACTGCGGGTGCCGGTAATGAATTGATTTGTAACGTGAGCGACACGGCGCCCTCCCGCCCGTGGCCACTGCGGGCCCTTAATCTGCGGTGTTTAAGGGGAAATGAGCTTCTCCATCTCTCGGCCTGAACGCTAGCACCCGTGGAGCCAGCAAGCGAGGACGGGCCCAGGCACAGCGGATGACACCCCCTCCCGCTCCCAGCACCCCTCTTCCTTCCTTTAGAGGGGGAGTCCGGAGAGCCCCCCACACCAATACAACCACCACAAACCTGATCCCCCATAGTCACACAGGCCCACCACTAAAGGAACAGACAGGCCCACATGCCCAGTTACACCGCACTTAGTTACACTCCTACAAAGTCATGTAAACAGTCTCCCTTCAGGCATAGATTCAGAGATGTAAGTACCCCAACCACCCATACTCATTAGCATGTGGCATCTGGTCACAGAGAGGCACCCAGATGTGGGGGTCTAGGCACCTCAGCACCCACCCAGGACAGGGGAACCACATCTTTAGGTATGACAGAGCAGCGGGTGGGCAGGGCAGCAGTGTGACAGGGGCAGGAGCCTGGGTTTTGAGCCCCGCAGCTGGATTTGAATCTAAGTCCCATTGTTTCCAGTCCGTTTGACTTTTCGCAGCCTCAGCTTCCTCGTCTGTAGAATGGGCACAACAATATCTCCCTCAAGGGGTTGTTGTGAGGCCTCCAGTAGTTAAGATATGTAAAGCGACTTTTAAACTGTTAGCTTCGTGAATGAGATAATGTATGTTGAGTACTTAAGAAGCTTTGGCAGAGAGTAGGTGCTCAGTAGATGCTAGCTATTATCATCATCATTGTCCCCTAATGCAGCCTCAACACCAACGATACTACTTGATATGCATTTTTAAATAAATTTATGTAAAGCTGTGATGAGCATGTGGTTGGTATTAATCGAATGGTAGTTATAAAAAAGAGGGAGGGGGAGGAGCAGAAATCATTACTGTCTACTGAGTGTTTGAAATGTGCCAAACTCTGTGCTAAATAGATACGATATGTTATTTCATTAAATCTTCTCAGCTTCTCAGCAGCCCTATGAGATTGCTCTAATATATATGCCCATTTTGCAACTGAAGAAACTGCGCATAGAGAAGTTAAGTGACTTGCCCAAGATCACACAACATTTAAGTGGAGGAGGAAGGATTGGAATGCAGGTAGTCTGACTCCAGAGCCTGCTTGGGTTGTGGGTATTCCTGAAAAATACATGTGAATGGCCTTGCCCACCTGCCCTGGAGGACTGCTAGCTGCACCCTGAGGCTGCCTCCTTGAAAGTAATCTCGAAGACCCTGCTCTCCAAGTCACAGGCCAGAGGCCTGAAGATGCCTCTGGTGGAAAGTCTGTGCCCGGGGAGGCTCTCAGTTCTATTACCTGCCCCAGTGTGGGCAAAGCTTCCAAACCTGGCTGAGGCCTTTCTGTGCTTCCAGCTACCACCAGCCCATCAGCCTGTAAGTGATCTTTGGTGCAAATCCAGACTTCCCGATATGGAGACAGGTTTAAGGTGAGGGACACCCAAACCTAAAATGCCCCTGGGCAAATGCACAGTGGCAAAATACTACTTCCTACCTTTCTCCTTCCTGCTTTGGCCACTGTCCATTTTTGCTGCTACCACTTGAGGACCAGGAGGATCTCGACCCTGCTCCTTGTCCTCATGGTCCCTTTCCTGCCCAGAGAGTGGGTCAGCAGACACAGTAGCTAGGTCACGTGCTGCATCCAGGATGGAGAAGCCACCCTGGGGACCCAAAGCCTCCACATGGCTGCAAGGACAGTCTAAGTCTGGGCCCAGCTGTCCTGGGTTCCTGATGGGTTTATCCTAGTCCTCGTACCCCTTGTCCTCTCCCTGAACCCTGTCCTAGGGCTCATGGACCTTCCTGAATGGCCTCCAGGCCACAGTCCAGGCAAGCGGTGCCAAGGCCGCCCTCAAGAAGTGTGACACCCTATATCCAATTTGAGACTCTGGGGCACCCACAGGCCTCTTCCAACTTCAAGTACTGCTCTCCGCATCCCAGTCTTTTATTCACTCAGAAGTACAGTGTCAAGTGGGTGCAGGGCGGGGGAGAGGGGTATATGCTCCCCTCCTGCAACTTCCTAGAAGAAAATCATTTTTTATAACTGTTGGAATCCTGATTGAGCTGTCAAAAGTACATGAAACCAGCTACATAAATGGTAAACTATCCATCAGTCAGGGGCCCATTTGTTCTGAGACAGTATAAACCTCACACATTTTTCTTTGAGATAGAAAGTAATACTTGCCCCATCACATCCAGGTCGGTTGGTCCCACCCCAAAAAGAAACTCATTAGTCACACTGGACTATGCTCCTCTTCTTGGATCCCAAATTGTTTGATTCTGTTACCCACCAGTCCCTCCTTCCTGGGGCATCAGCTCAGATAGATCTGCCTTCCACTTTTCTCACTAGCTATTTAAAACCAGATTTAACCTTCCCTCCTCTCCCCACCCCAAATGTTAACAAATGTTAAGAAAGAATCCAAAGGAAATCACTCTCGAAGATACAAACTTGTTTGTATTCCAGCGTACAGATTCTGGATAAGTGCCAACATAGACAGTCAGTTCCTTGTGGGCCCTCTCAGGAGTGTGACGAGGCCCCTCTGTGTCCACCTGTCACCAGCCCACTGCTCGGGGGTGGTGAGAATGAGGAAACGTTAATACCCACCCTTGGGATGAGACCCCTCCCTCTGCACACGTGAGCAGGGGCTTTGCCCCTTACAGGTGCTCTGGAGTCAAGGGAATGCTTGAAAGAGGCCACAGCTTCCTCCTTACCCCTTTTCCAGTCCACTGCTTGGTTTCCAAAAAACTTGACCCAGGGCAGTTAGCCCAGCTGCTGATAGATTAGATACTTAGATATAGTCATGGATGGATGGATAGATAGATAGATAGATAGATAGATAGATAGATAGATAGATGACAGATAGAGATGATAGATGATAGATCCATCTACAATGGATGAGAGAGAGATACTTAGATGCAAACATGCACCCACGTACATACCCCCACGCTGAACATGCAGGCACATTCAGCGTGGCAAAGGGGTTAAGAGTAAAGGCCCTGATGAATCTGTTTGAACCAACCACTCCAGTCCTCTCTACATGTGTAAATTAGCTGACCTCTCTCGGCATTCATCCACAGAACTGAGCAGTGAATGATACATACTTGACACACACTTGCAAGCACTTCGGAACATCTTTTAAACCTGGAGGACGCATACACATCTGCAAACACGCACGTGGGGGTGGAAGTGGCGGCCGACCTGTGGAGAGGTGGCATCGAGATTGGCAGTACAGTCTGGAGCCAGATCATCTGAGTTCAAATCCTAATCCTGCCACTTACTAGTCATGTGATCTTGTCCCTCATAGGATCACTGTGAAGGTTAAAGTAGTTCATACTTATAAAGAACTTAAAACACTCCCTGGCACATGGTAAACAGTATGAAAGTATCTAATAAACACAAGTAAATCCCACAACCTTCTGAACTAAAACTCGTCCAGTTTCTAGAGTTTGCAAAGCACTTTCATGTGTATTGTCTTATTAGATCTCCTCAATAAGCTCTGAGTTGGGATTATCATCAAACCCCATTTATAGATGAGGAAACTAAAGTTAAAAGAGATCAGTGATCCATGTGAAGTCTGACAGCAAGTGAGCAAGAGGTGGGGAATCCAGGTCACCTGACTTTAAATTCCACGTTCTTTTCACTGAGTAATATACTCTGAGTATACGTATAGGAGTACTTGCCAAGGAGGATTTTCTGCCTTTGGACCAAGGCTCTACAACCCCCCTTCACCCTTCCCACCTTTCCCTAAGAACTCCCACCCTTAGAGAATGGTCCAAACCAGTAGTTCTCAAAATATAGTCCCTGGGCCAGTAGCATCAGAGTCATCTGGGAACCTGTTAAAAAAGCAAAATTTTAGGCCCCACCTCACCTACTGAATGGGAAGCTATGGGGTGGGGTGCCGCAATAAGAGCTGCGGAAATTCAGGAGACCAGGGTGAGGTAAGAGGAAGCTTCTAGAGAACCATGAAGAGACTGGGATGGACACCATCTGATGAAGAAGGTAAAGAATCGGCCTGGTTGAAGTTGTGGGAGCTGAGACTGAAGCCATTTGGTGTCTGCCTTTTGGTCTCTCTTGGACTCCATACCCTGTTAAGTGACCTGTCCTCCAAAACCGGGAAAAGGGCTTTGTGGGAATTTATCCTTTAAAAACAACCCCAATGGGCCATGCCCTGCAGACTCAGAGCATTGCCGAAACTGGGGATGCCTTTCCACCCCCACACTCTCTGAATTTCTCCCCAAAGTAGCAACCCCCAGCCCTGACTATGGGGGATCTAGGCCTCATTCCCAGATTCACAAAGTCAAAGAAAACAAAGGGAAAGCGGAACAACTGGGGCCCAAGCCGGGGCCATCAGAGGCGTAGCTGGACCCGGAGGCTCTGCCGAGCAAGGTGCTCCTCCACCTACGAGCAGTGCACGCATGTGAGGCTCAAACGCCGGGTTGGGAAGAGCCCAGTGTGAGCTGGCCAGGGGCTCCGAGGCTGGAGAAGAGCAAACAGAATCCCAGCCCCCTGTGTCCCGCCTGGGGCTACCACTAGGAGGCTAATGAAAAGGAAAGACGCAGGCCCGGGCTTGGGCCAGCAGGAGACAGCAAGGGGGACGATGTGAGGCAGGAGGGGGCGGCCCTCGGGCAGGGACAGACAATGTCCCCATATGGGCAGCAGACGGGGCCCCGCCCTCCTTGGTCCTGGGGCCTCTGCTGCGGCAGGCAGCTCTCCCAGCTAAAGGCCTGAGCCTGGGTGGTTTGTACGGAGAGGATGCGCCTGCTGAGCTGCTGGAGAGAGAGGAGCGGGAGGAGAGTGAGTGCTCAGTTCACCAAGAACCCCACAAAGGATCCCGCAGGAGGGCACAGGGCCAGGAGCTCACGTCCGCAGTATTCACGTGTACACACACAGTAAGATCACTTGCGGTTTTTTCTAAATATTTAAAAATTACACAATAATACATGCTCAAGATGAGAGATTAAAACAATACAGAAGTATGCAGAGTAATATGTGAAAATTCTCCAACAGCCCACAGCCCCACCAACTTCGTTTTTCAGAGGCAATTCCTTTTAATACTTGCCTTCAGGCAAAGGTCACTTTCGATTATAAGTCCGCGGCGGATCTGTTGCCAGGAACAGGAGGCTCCATGTCTGGTCAATGCCAGGCTTGCCTTGGAGCAGAGCGGTGTGGAGGGGCAGCTAGGACAATGCAGCCTCACACTCAGCGCTCCTGCCTGTGAGCCAACCGGGCAATGTCTGGCCAATGACTCCAGACTTTGGATAATCTGCAATGATTCCATTTCTACCCAACTTTATCATCTCCCAAGAACTTAAATCATCTGTCTTTATCTATTAATGGCACACTCTGATTTTCGGTTTATATGTTTCTGTCTTAAAATTTTAGTTCAGCTTGCTGGTCTCTTGCTCATAAATTATTTTTGCTAGTATTCAAAAGGTATGAATGAAATTTTTAAAAATTCACAGTGACATGAAGGTCTGGAGCCTTTTGGGCATCAGGCCCTGGCCAGGCCACACACACGTCCACCAAGTGTGAAAACCGAGCAGAGGTTCTGCTCCCCTCTGGGACAGTTTCCAAGGACAACCTCTCTGGGACCAGGGATTCCATTAGCCTCTTCCTGGAGGGAGGGAACTAGCAATTATTGGACCCCTACTAAGTGTCAGACTCTTTATATGTTGTATTAGTCAGGACTCATTTGGTTGCAAGTGATAGAAGCCCAATTTGAACTAGTCTAGGCAATGAGGGGAATCTGTTGGAAGGGACAGGGACATCTCAGGTAATCAAAGAAGGGTTCAAATAGTCAAAGAGAGGGAAGGGCAGAGTGGGATTGAGCTTCAAGCACGTTCAGAATAGGGCCTAGACAGAAACAAAAATGCTCTCTGTCTCTGGGATTTCACCTTACAGTTCCCACCTCCCAGAGGGATCACCTTTCCTCTCAGATCCAGTGTGAAGGATCCCAGAGGGCCCTGATTGTTCTGCATGGGTCGAGCGTTTAGTCTACAACCAAGTGACTCTGGCGAAACTCGGAAGACCCTCTCTCTGGGACCCCCAGGTTGTTTTCCAAAAGAAGAGGCCACCATTCCCAAGGGAATCTGGCCAACTCATCTTCACAAGTCTACGTGGTAAGAATTATCATCTCCATTTCACAGGTGAGCAAAACTGAGACTCAGGTCACAGACTAGTTTGACTCCAAAGCCCATGCCCTTGACATAGAGTGCTGATTTCCTCCAGGGAAGGCACAACGAGTCAATGTGAAATACCTATCTGGAATGCCACTTACATTCCACGCACTGTGCTAAGCTGCGTGGGGGCAGAAAGGGCGTTATTTGCAGTAAGAAAGGAATCACAAAGGGGTTGATTCCTATTAGACAATCAGTAAGGAGTGGCATTTGACCTGCTCCTTGAAGAATGGGTGATATTTCAGCAGGTGAAGATATTGGGGCTAAGGGAGGCATTTCTGGTCAAGGGGACCAGCGTGTGCAAAGAGGCAGAATAAGCCAAAGTGTGAGATGCATTCAAGGAACAGCAAATAGACCAACTTGGTCAGAGCTTAGAATATGAGCAGTTGGGAATTGGAAATGAAGCTAGAATGATAGGTCTGTGGCCAGCCTTGGCTAGAGACACAATCCCTAGAGGTTAAGGGTGCAGGCTCTGGGGCCTCAGCTCAAGGTTTAGGATCCTGGGCAACTTATTTAGGATCTCTGTAACTGTTTCCTCATTTGTAAAATAGGATGAAATGAAAATAGCTACTTCTTAAGATTGTGATGAAAATTGAATGAAATAATATATGAAAGTAATGCTTTGAAGTGATTACTATTACCATACGCGAGTTTAGACTTTAGTATATATATTGGGAGTCACTGAAGATTTCCAGGTAGGGCTGTGACATGGTCAGAGCTGTGCTTTGGATAAAGTAATTTAGCAGGGGTGAGTGGGGTGAACTACATCCTAGAAAGAGAGGTGGGAGGAGACTGCTTACGAGGCAAGAAGTGAGAGAACCTGACTTGGGCCAGTGGCAATGGGGATTAAAGACCTGACAATTGACAGGAAGGGGAGGGATGAGGAAGTGGGGAGAAGGGGGGTCTAAGATGATTCAGAGGCTTTATAATTGGAAGGATGGAAGG
>PVKY010011809.1:0-11847 GCA_004027775.1 Bradypus variegatus
GACCATGGCCTTTAGGTTTTGCAATGCAGTTCTGCAGGAGAGACACATCAAATGCAAGGTGTGAATGGGCTGGGCACAGAGGGGCAGTACCCAGGAGGGGCTACGGCCAGCAGGGAACTTCTCACGGGTGGCAAGTTCCTCCTTTGCAGCCATTTATGATTTTCTGCAGCAGATGTTGCCAAGGGTGAAGGAATTGTTTGAGACACAGACGAGGTTACGACACCATGAATTACCAAGACACCATACATTTTGAAAGGAAAAAACAAAACTCCAAAGGGATTTGATCTGAAAGGGAAAATGCTGGCATTGTGAAGAGGCAAAAACTCCCTTCTTGCAAGGTCCTCGCTCTTCACCCCAAGTGCAGAGGCCAGGAGAGGGCACGGTTTTCCCGGCCTCCCATCCGGCCTGCCCTAGCCTTCTCCTCTGCTCGCATTTCCAAAGCAGCCGTTCTGGGGACACAGAAGCCCTCATTGTCCATCACTGACTGTACAGAGAACATTGCAGGTCGAGGACCCCCATTCAGCTTCAGAGCGAGCTGACGGGGCAATCATAGGGCATGGTCAAATTCTGCTCTTTGTCAAAGACGGAGCCACCCACGGGTTTGGGGGTGAAACCAAAAGGAAGCTGTGAAACTGGACAGGCAACTTCAAGAAGACCACAAACTCGCTCACTGAAGTTCCACCTGGACCGGGGAGCAGCCAGGATGCCTGAGTTCCCGGGCCTGGCGTGGTGCTACGAGGCTGCCTTGTTCATTGCAGCCTCGTGGGGACCAGGTCTTACTTCCTTCAGGGAATATCTGCCGCCAACTTCACAGCCACGGAGAGCCTAAATTCCACAAAGAGGGCCTTTTCTTCCATTTTTGGCAAAATATGCAGCCACTATTGTCACATTGTTGGAAATGCATTTCACCCACTTGAACAAAAGCCTTCAGAGAGAAGGAGCAAAGATTTATGCGGAGGCCTAAAATAATTCTCTTTTTTTATAGTTGAGGAGAAACACACAAAATCATTTCTCGTTCACACTGGACAATGCATGTGGCTTCATTAAAGCAGTCGAGAGGCAGAGCCTGGTTTCAGGAGGGTCCAAGAGTGAACAGAGGGTTCCAGGCTGTGGCTGTGAGCTCTGGGAGTGTCCCAGGGGATGAGAATCAAACCTGAGCCACAGCCACACACCCAGATATCAACAGCAGGGACCGCTACTGGGACCCATGGCCACGCCAGGGCAGGGAGTAGGGTCAGCCTGGTTGGGGCAGTTCAAAGATGGAGGGCAAGGGTGCTTGGAGCACCCCGGGGGGCCCACAGGCTGCCTAAAGGTCCTGGCCTGGGCTCCGTCTCCAGAGACAAGCAGGAGACAGCCCAGGGCCGAAGCAGGCAGGGCATTTTGGGCCCAAACCTAGAAACCAGGTAGCATGTAAACAGGTGTTAGTTTGATGGACCCTACATTTTTGGAAGCACAAATATGAACCCTCCACAGCTAGATCATCAAGTGAGCCAGATAACTTTTAGTGAACCTGATAAAGAAATGCACAGGAAAGATGAGATGCTTGGTAGAAATGTGATTTTAAAGAAAACCTGTAATACAATTTCTGTGTTTGCAAATCTGGGGCAGGATATGGTTGGAGAGTAAAAGAGAAACCCTGAAAGGTGGATAAGGGGTGACTGATAAAAAACCTTGGAGGAGAATCTAAGTTGGATTTTGCCCTGAAAGCATGGAGCCATCAGGGTTGAGTTTTATGCAGAGGAACAACATGAATAAATTTAAATAAAAAAATTAAAGGTAATATATTGTTTGGGTTGACTCAACATGGTATCTGGTACAGAGTTGGTACTAAGAAATAGGAGGATGAATCATATGTAATTTGCTATGTTCAACTGCTGTGACCTATAAAAATGACAATTTTAGGTGGTTCCTAATATATGTGATCTTATGCAACTAAGTGACAAAGGTGTGATGTTGATCATTTCAAGGGACAGTAAAATGAATAAAACAAGCAGCCTGATCTGAAAAGGTGGGCCCACCTCCTCCTGGTCCTCACTTGCCCCTTCTCCCTCCCTCCCATGGCCTCATCCCTCTGCTATCTCAGCCAGCTCTCTCTCGGAAGATCTAGATCTGTGTGTTGTCTTACTCCTGGACACCTCCACTTCGACTTATCCCAGGTCCAGAACTGAACCTTGGCCTCAGTCCCACATGCAAATCAAATCTGTTTCCCCTTGACCCAAGTAATTCTTGTCTACTATGGGAACTCTGCGAGATGCTGGCTGGTGAACAAATGGATATTCTTCAGTTGTTCCCATCCACCATCATCCACTCTGCTGCTCACAAGCCCCTTGCTGTCCCTCCCCATTCACCTCCAGTACACTACCAAGTCCTGTCAATTTGGAGAGCTCAAATCTACCCACATTTCTTCATCTCTTCTGCCTACAAATTAGGATGCATTTGGCTCCAAGTAAAGGCAACAACAGTTGTACATGACAGAAGTCTGGAAGTGGGGAGTTCCAGATTGATTGGGTAGCTTGGTTGTGTCTTAGCTCTGGATGGGTATATCTGCATTCTGTTGGGCTTTTCCTCATGGTCTCAAAGTGGCTGCCACAGCTCCAACCACCATCCTCACACAGCAGCTTCCCAGGGAAGACAACCTTTCTCTGAAGCTCCCAGCAAGACTTCTAAGATTGCCTCAGCCAAAATGGGATCACCTGGCCACTGCTGCAAGGGAGGCTGGAGGAGTGATTATGCAGCAAAAGGAAATGGATTGTCATGACTGGCTTCATCACCTGAGGCTGGGCCCAGATGCAAGTGAGGTACGAAGGTGGCGTATGGCTGTTAGGTACAGAGAAGACGGGATGTCCACATCACCATGGTCTTTCCCACCTTGAGCAGTCTACTTGGTCTCTCTTTGCTTCTACTCTTGCCCCCCACCCCCCAATCAAGCAGTCCTCCTTTAAAAGTGAATTGGGTCACGTAAGTTTTCCCATAGCTCTTTCATGCACCAGGATAAAATCCATAATCCTCATGGAGCCTGCAAGTCCTTGCGTGGCATGGGCCTGCCTTCCTTCCTAGCCTTGTTTCTCACTGCCTGGGTTCCATTTGGTTATTCACATGCATCAAGCTTTTTCTTGTCTCAGGGCCTTCAGAAAATGGGTCCTCTCCTTATCTAGAACATTCTTTCCCAAAATCTTTACAAGACGGATTCCTTTTCACTTTGAAAATCTCAACCCTCCTGAAGCCTCAGAAAAGCCCCTTTTCCTACTCTTTCCAGCACCCTGTGCTTCCCTTTGAGACTATTCCCTTCAAGTCTGTCTCCACAACTCGACTATAAGCGTGCTGAAGGTAGGAGCTGCGTCTGTGTTGCACACCACTGCAACCCTGGCACTGGGCTCAAAGCCCGACACGCAGCAGGCACTACCGACCACTACTGAGTTCACTAATTGAGTCATTCGTGAATAAATGTACCAGCACTTGACAGGTGGACTGGCCCAGGTGAAAGAGGGAGGCTCGAGGGTGAGAGTGAGTACAGACCACTCAGGCCAGGATGAGGATGCGGGTCTTTATGCCAGAAACTTCGGG
This sequence comes from Bradypus variegatus, assembly GCA_004027775.1. Classification (NCBI taxonomy): domain Eukaryota; kingdom Metazoa; phylum Chordata; class Mammalia; order Pilosa; family Bradypodidae; genus Bradypus; species Bradypus variegatus. The sequence goes on from PVKY010011809.1 coordinate 3,565, forward strand.
AACTGCTGGACAGACAAAGGGAGCTGAATGCATGGAATGCTGAATGTCACACTCAGTGTGTCCCTGCAGAGACCCTGATCCTCCAGCCCACCCAGCCTGCAGGGGGAGGAACCTCAGCTGGAGCGACACTCCTGCCACCAAGGCTCAGGGGACCTCCCCGCCTGGGGGGCTCCTGGGGAAGGGCTGGACAGGATGTCTCAGCCCCACTGGCTCTCCTGCCTCCTGCCAGCCTGTGGGAGGAAGGGATGCCCTAAGGGGGTTCACGAGAGGCGGGGGTGGGGGTGGGGGTCTCACCTCCGACCCTGTCTGTCACTGGCAGGGCTAGCAGGATTCATTCCTGGGTGAAATTCAGGGAGCAAAATGGGTGATTCTCAGGGGAAATGCTCAATGCCATTCAGAGCTTTTCTAATCAGCTCCATTGCAGTAAAGCTGACGCTGAGCCACCACGGGTTCCAAATCCCTAAAGCCCCCCCAAAGCCGCACTTTTTGCTCTGTAGGCAGTGAGGAGCCACTGGAGCTTTAGTGCTGTTCAACCCTAAAGCCTGAGAAGAGGGACGTGAAACAGCACTGCAGCTTACCAAAATACTCCCCCTTCTAAGCATCTCTCCTCACCCGTTTCCACTGTTGAATGAAGAGATGCATGTCGGCCAAGCTTCCCAGCCTCACTGTTTCCTACCTGCCTGCTCCTCTGACATGAACCGCGAGTCCCGCTGCTGTCTGTGCTCGCGAACCCCTGCCCCGCACTTGGGGATGTCCGTGGTCAGCAGACAATTACTCTTGTCCCAATGGCTTTTGCTCTGCGAAGAGCAGTGGGCTGGCCTGTTCACCAGACACTGATTTCATGCATCAGGGAAGTGCTTTAGGCTGGTCCTGCTCAGTGGAACAGGCCCCGTTTCCTGGCCTGCCTTCAAACAGTCCATCCACGGTGACCCCAGAGAACCACACAAGGGCAAAGGCAACATGCATAAAGCTGCTGACCTCTCCCCTCTCTATCACCACCACCTCCATCACCCCCACCCCTCGCAGAGCCTCAGGAGAACCAAGCACAAAGCCAACTCCAACCCAAGCAAATGCAAAGCCTTCCTTGGAGGAGTACAGAGGAGACGCTAAACACATTGTCTGAAGATGGTGGAGTGCTGTGCAGCTCACAGCTGCTTCCCCAACCAGCCTTGGATACTGCTCAAAGTGAAATAACCATCGTAGGGAAACGGGGCATGCTGGCCTCCCTCTGCAGGAACCCCAACAAGTTCTAACTGGCTCCCGCCTCTGAGCACCCACCCCGGGCTGAAGTTCTGGATGCTTCTGGGACAAGCCTGCATGAGTGCAACCAACGTGAGGCCTTCGAGGATAACTAGTGGGTATTAGCTGAGGGAAACACTTGGGGTCAACTGAAGGGGAGCCTTCGAAGCCATCTTTGAGTCCTACGGAGCCCGTTGGATGAGTGTGAAGGGTGAGGGCAGGCCGCGCTAACAGGCTCTCACGTGTAACTCTCTCCAGATGGGGGTACAGCATTGGAGGAGAAGCAAAAGCTAAACCCACCGGAGGGGCAGGAGCCGAGAGGTGGGGGGAGTGGGTTTAGAGATGGGAATGGCGTGCTCCCCACAAAACGGAAGCTCCTGAAAGATAACGTTCTAACTGTCCAGAGGCATCTTAATAATCCCTCTCCTAGGCCTTAATTGGATTAGGGCAGGACAGCCTGATGTTTAAAGCTTCTTTCAGGTTTAATGCCTCAACGTAAAGACTGGATTTTTAATGAAAAGTTTGATCGTTTAAGTGAAGACACCACATGGGTAATAATTACACTGAAGAGAAAGATAATTACCAAAATAGATGTTAAATACCACACACACACACACAATGGAGCCACAGCCAACTCCACTATTTACATCCAACATCTCCAGACACAGGTGTTTTGACTCCACCTCGGGGCTCAATTAAGAGTCCCTTATCCTGTCTGCCAGCAGCCAGGGGACAAGAACAGTGAGTGGGAAGGAGGCAGAGGCATTTGTAAGAACAAGGTAAGAACTGGAAGGCAGCCACCCTTTCCTCCCATGCTGAGAAATCTGTTGGCATCAAAAGGGACCGTGCAGTTGGAAACTTTTCCCTTCCCATCAGAACATAGACGGGGAGCCTGCACATCCCAGGGAGGAAAGAATCTGACGCAGCCTTTAAAATACATACTTCCATGGGGTAATTTAAGTCCTCTGTATCTAGCAGTGGTGGGCTTCATCATTTCCAGCACTGTGTTATATTACGGGCCACGCTGTGCAAATTCCGAGCCCCTGCCGTTTATCAACGACAATAAAAGCCCCAAGGCACAACTACTTATCATCAGATGATCCAAGGGAGAGTTTAATTGAGGCTTCAGTGCAAAGCCTTTTGGCAATGACCCCTACAGCTAACTCTCTGGCTGATTTTCATTTCATTAAATTCATTTCCCGGTGTGCCTAAGCTTCCTGTTTCGCCAAGTAGCCGCTGGAACTCTGCAGAGTCGAGTCGCCTTCTTTGCAGGAACGAGCGGCACCTCTTGCTCGCTAGCCTGGAAAGGGCGAGGGAAGAGAGCGAGTCCTGACCAGTTGCTTATGTGTGACCTCGCTTCCTCCTCTGCCAGCCATCTGTAATCGGACCAGAGTTGTCCTAAGTGTTTCAGCAGCTGATCTCTTCCTTGGGAGTAAGAGGCTTTCACCAGAGCCCTCATGAGACTGTGTGTAATTTCCTGGTGTGTCCGAGGCTTTCTAAGGACAAGAGGCTGATCAGGTGCTGGGTTTTCCTGAACTCACTACAGCTTGTCAAAATAGGGTCTTCTGCAGTCTGCTATTTCCTTCTGGGCTTGGAGTGGATATTTTCTGGCCTTAATTCACCCTTCATTGTATTATGTAATCTTCCAGTAATTCCCCTAGAGAGTTGAAAGATCGGGAGTAATCCTTGTCATTTTTCTTCCTTTGAGCCCAAATTTGGTCTTAAACAGGTGGTAAAATCAGGTTGAACTGGAGAACCCTGGCCAGAAGCAGTTCCAGATTTCACCCCAAATGCCCAACTCCACACAGCCTCCCCAGCTCTGGAGTGGATTCGGGTACCAAGGGGCCTGTGCGTGGCTGGAGCCAGGGTGGGGGTCTGGCTTCCCCCCTGCAGCGTCCTTTCCCCCCAGCATGCCTTCCCCACAGTCCTGGGCAGGGGGCCGTCCTTGGAAGGTGGACGGGGGGGCAGGATGGTTATAGACTCTCCCAGCAAGCCCACTTTCTCCTTCATCAAAAACACCCTGCTGGGACCCAGAGGCTGCACCACTTTAAGAACTAAGTTGGAGGAACAGGTAGAAGGGAACAGACAGGGTCACCCACAGGGCAGGTCACCACTCCTAATCTCCAAGATCCACTGAACAGTCTCATTGGGTTAAATCTGAAGTTCCTGTATCCTTCGCACAGATAAAATGACAAAGATTGTCGTTTTTTTAAGATGGTAAACTGGAGTCATAAGTGGGACTGAAAATTCCCTAGCAGCATGACCTGAGTCCTTACACAATTGCGCCAAACCCCATTATGGGGTAGACTGACAAATTAATTTGTTTGATAAATACAATCATTCATTCATTTACCCGTTCATTCATTTGCACAGCAAAAATGTACTGAGCATTATTTTGCGCTATTACTGGGAATACAGAGGTGGACATGAAGACAATGACCTATGTTCATTAAGTTTACATTGTCCTTGCAGAGGCAGTAGTTTAACAAGTAGCTAAACATACTAGGGTGTGATAACACAGAAGGAAACAGAGATGGCTCTTCTGCCTCTTCTGCCTCTGCGAGGAGATGCTATTTGAACAGATGCCTGATGTAGGGGAAAGAGTGAGCCACGCACATGTCAGGGGGAGAGCATGCCAGCCTCCAGCAAGCAGCAAGTGCAAGGATGGGGGGGGCTTGGCGAGGGAGGAACAAGGAGGCCGGCAGGGTCAGTGCAGGCAAATGGGGCTGGTGCAGGTGAAGCAGGGACAGGGTGGGTGAACAGGTGAATGAGGGAACAAGCACCAGCAAGGCAGCCACGGACTGTGTCTTCTGGAGTCTTGAAGTCCATGCTACCCGTAGATGGTATCCTCAGCAGGTCAGGAAGCCACTGGAGGATTTTGCACACGGAACTCATTTGATCTACATCTGAAAAGTAACCCTCCGGATGCCATGCAAGAACAAGCTGTGGAAGAGAGTTCTGCAGAGGCGAGGGGCCTGTGAGGAGCTGTTGCAGCAGTCAGGCTGGGGTGGCAGAGGACTGGCCATGGCGAAAGGCAAGCTGGCTGGAAGAGGTCTGACTAAGGCCATCTTTCAAAGGTGGAACAGCCAGGAATTGCTGGTGGATTAGCCGTACCGTTTATGTGTCAGCCACCTTTTCTGAAATAGAGCTCATAAACCAGCCAGCTAACTATGAAAAATAGCGAATAAAAACCACAGCCACCATTCTCTGATTTATCGCCCACAACCCCTGCCAGGTGCACAGCGTTAGTAGCCTGAAGGCAAAGGTGACAAGCCCAAGGCCACAGGCTCACAGGGAGTCAGGCCAGCACTCAAACCAGGCCAGTATGCCCCTCGGGGTCACTTACTCGGCTCCGTGACCTGTCTCAGCTCCATCACCCCTCCATTCTCAACTCCTCCTCAGATTTTGGTGTGCAAAGAGCAGTGTGAGGGGAAAGGGCTGTTTGGTCCAACTCAGCAACAGTCTCACTGGTTCCTTTTCCAAGATGAAAACCTCTCGGGCTTTCCACTTTATCTCAAAACTTGTGTTTCTCTTGGCCATCGGAGCTAGTGGCAAAAGAAGCGCTGCAGCAAGTATGCAAGAGGGGGCCCCGGGACTCCCCAGCAGTTCCTCTCGCTGGCTGCCTTGCTGGGAGCCCCCCCTTGTCATCACTGACCTGGCTCCTCCCGAGGCACCTCCGCCACAGCCCGTGCACAGCTGTTGTGTTGTTTGATTTTGTAATCACGGGGTACAGGAGACAATTGAAAATATCTGGTGAATTATGAAACCAAACCAGAGAAAAGCAGTGGGAACTTGAGGGAGGAAGCAAGGAGTAGAACTGGCTTCTCAAAGAAGAAGTAATCATTTATATGGACTAGGACCCTGGAATGCCTGGGAACAGGGAAAGGGGTCTCCGAGGCTGCTTATGAGAGAACAGGCAGCACCCCTTGGCCATGCTTAGGGGGCAGAGGGAGGCCAAAACAGCTCCACAGTGAGCCAAGAAGCCAGAAGATTCTGGGTGGGGGGAACGGAGGAGAGAACTCTTATTCAGTGACAGCCTCTTCTGTCAACAGTGAAGTGATCAGAATTGCCTTTGGCAGGTGGGCCACACCCAGTGTCTGCAGAGCCGGCTGCAGGGGAGAGGGCCACGCTCCTGCCTCCCGTCCCCATCCCGGAGCTCAGCCTTTCTGGGCATGCCAGCCAACGTCCCCTTGGCACCTCCCCGCATCGTGCTGCCCCTCACTCAAGCCAGTGGCAGGAGGTTCTCCTACGTCTTTAAACGGCCGAAGCTTAGAGGGGGTGCTTCTCAAACTGGAACGTGCAGCCGCGTCCCTGAGGGCTTGTTAAAACACCGAAAGCTGACAGATGCCCACTTTACCCCCACCCTGCTCCACCACCAGGAGGTCTGGGGTGGGGCCAAGTAAGAATCTGCATTTCTCATACCCTTCCAGATGAAGCTGACGATGCTGATCCAGGACGCCTCAGAGAACCACTAACTGAGAGCAACGCTTTGCTCAACCAGCACCACAGAGGACTTCCAGGGCCCTCTTCTGTCGTCTGTTGGGCAAGGGGCTTTGAAAGGACAACACAGCCAGCAAGGACTGAGCATTTACTTCTCACAACCTCCACAGGAATTATTATTATCCCCATTTTACAGATTAACAAGCTGAAACAAGAGGATAAATTGCCATGGGTCCCATTTGTAGCAGTGGAACTGGGGTTTGAACCAGGCACCCTGAAGTTGGACTCAAAGCCACTACCCCCTCGTCTCTGCTCTTAACCACAAACACCGAATTCATGGAAAATCTGACGAGGTGGCGGAACAGTGGGGGCAGGTCCAGTGCCTTGGGTGACAGGCAACATCTTAATTGCCACAAGTATCCAATCAGCTCCACAACACACCACAACTGACTCAACCGCCAGCTCTAACGCAGGCCAGCTGTTAGAGCTCCACCAGCTCCAACCAAGGAAACAGAGGAAGTAACTCAGAAATTCACATCATCAGGAACTTTTGTTAAAAAAAAAAGTAAATGATTAACACATTTGCACAAGTAATAATGAAACGACAATACTGAAAGAGCTACTTTATGTTTGTGTCTCCCATGCCATTTTTTTATTTATAGAACAATTATGTCCCCTAAAATGACAAGTTCAAGGCCTGACCCCAGTCCTGTGACTGTGATGTTATTAGAAACAGGGTCTTTGACTGTGTTATTCATTAGGTGAGGGCAAGCTGGGTTAAGGCTTATAAGAAAGGGAGGCTTGGCCACAGACAGACGTCCAAAGGGAGACTGAGGCAGAGCTTGAAGCCCAAGGACTGCTGGCAAACCACCCATAGCTAGGCAGAGGCAAGGAAGGATTCTCCCCTATAGATTTTGGACTTCCAGCCTTTAGAACTCAGAGAATAAATGGCTGTTGCTTTAAGCATCCAGTTTGTGGTACTTTGATATGGTGACCCCAGGAAAATAAGGCACAGAAGGAACCGAGGACCCCTGACCACAGTAATGTAAGGCAGGGGTTCTCCTTACAGTCTGCATCATTCAGCCCTCCCTGGGCTCAAAGAACCAGAGTATCTGGGGTGGGCCCAGCTGTCTGGGTTTTAACAGGTCCCCAGGGGATGTTGAGGCAGGCTAATCAAAGAAGTCCCCTTATTTACTATACAGGTAACATGGACATTTAATACATAGATCTTTATTATATATAAAATAGTACAAACTGCCTGTCCCTTGCTCCCCTCCTCTTGTCATCGAAGACAGAGTGGGGATGGGTCGTTTGCTGGAGGGAACTCTGTGTGAACCGCTGGACTGGCTGCGTTCCCACGCCTCTCTCTCCACCAGGCTGTGGCTCCCACTCTAGTTCCTCACTGCATGACGACATGGAGAGAAACTCCCCTTGCTGGCTTCCGTGACTGTCAGGCCCAAACGTCAAGTTGCGAGAGGGGCTCCTGAGAGCCTCTGCCCTGCACTCTCACCCCTATTGACACAAGCGGAAGTTGGCTGTCCAGTTGGCATAGGGTCATCCTGGCTCTGCCAGCTGCTCATTATGCAACTTGGGGTGAGTAACTCAGAGTGGCAGACTGAGTTATGTACCCCAGGAAGAAATATGCTCATAATCGTAATTATTCCTGTGGGTGCGAACCCACTGTAATTAGGACCTTTTGAAGATGTTCTTTTTAGTTAAGGTGTGGCCAACAGAATCAGAGGGGTCTTAGTCCTTCCACTGAAGGCCTTATGGAGAAGGCCACAGGGAAAAAGCTGGAGGGGAAGAAGCCAGAGGTCAATGGAATCTGGAAGAGAAAGGAGAAGATGCTGCCATGTGCATTGGCATGTGATGGGAAAGCCAACGACCCAAAGATAACAGGCAGCCAGCCCCAGGATGCCACAGCCTGCAGGGAGAAAGCACCGCCTTGCTGATGCCTGGATTTTGGACTTCTCCTAGCCTCACCACTGTGAGCCGATAAATCCCTGTTAAGCCAACCCACTGTATGTTCTTTGTCATAGCAGCCTGGAAATGAAGACACTCAGCCTCATTTCTTCATCTGTAAACTGGAGCCTGTGTCCTTCTCCTGGGATCTTGGCACAGCACCTGGCAGGTGGTAAGTCCTCAACCAATGCCAGTCCCCTCAGCCCCTTGCCTTTGCATATTCTGCTAATCACACTTGGAGAGGCTTCACCCAGACCTTGCTGAAGCCCTAAACCAGCAGCCTTCCCAGCATGCCCACCCAACAGCAAGATGAGGGTGGCTGCGTATCTGTCCTGAGGAAGGCTGAAAGGCAGCAAAGACAAGATTCACAGGCAGTCACTATATGTTCGGTGTTTTCACAGGTTTTTCTAGGAGGGAAACTGAGGATCAACTTGCCCAAGGTCAAGTAAAGGGCAACGGGAGGACCCACACCCAGGTATGACTGTGGCTGCCTTCCCAGTGAGGCCGTGCCTGCAGCTGAGAAGCAGAGCTGGGAGTCCTGCTTAAGACAAAGATGGAGCCACAGCCCAGGGGACACCTGCCCACCAGGCTGCCCAGCTGTACCTTTCCTTTGCTCTTGGAAATTAATACCATCAGCACCAG
>PVKY010011810.1:0-11840 GCA_004027775.1 Bradypus variegatus
GGAGGGCCTTAAGGGGTAGCTCAGCTCAGCCTCTCATCTGGTGAGAGGAAACCTCCTGCTTCCCTTTAATGCCTCCCAGACAGGGATCTCATCTCCTCCCATGCTAGCCACCCCACCAGTCCCAGCTGAACTCCCCTCCTTGCACTGCCCTCTCCTCCCTCTCAAGCCTCTCAGCCACACACAGTTCCAGGACGGAGAGGAACTGCACCAGTGTCCAGTTCCCATGACGGGACACTATCCTGCCTTCCCTGTCTCTCTATTCCCAATCCCTGGGGCACATTTTAGCAGTTACATAGTTAACCCTGTCCTAACACATCCCCGACCTCCTGAACTCAGGGCTACCAGAAACCTGGGCATGGTTTCTCCAGGTTTTTCCAGACGTCTGCCAGGGCACCTCAGACCCAGTCTCTTTCCAATCCCATGCCTCCTGGGTCCAAGGCGGTTGAGCTGGACTTCTCTCTCTGACTCTCGGGCCAGGAGAGGGGGTCTAAAGCACCCAGGCTCCCCAGGATCCACCTTCCAGCACTCCAGGCTTGCAGCAAGTATCAGGCCCAGAAGATGCATGGCAGGGAGCAGGGGGATGGAGAGACCTGACCACCTAGGGTGGGGGCTTCCGCTGACCTCTCCCACTTCCACAAGCAGCTCCCTGGGATGTGGATGCTTCTTGACCCCTTATGGGAAGGAAGGGAGCTGAGCTTCTCCTGTCACACCAGGCCACAGGAGAGAGTTCCCAGGGCTGGCTGCTCCGAGCTCCCTTCCCTAAAGTCCTGGAGACAGGATCTCCAAGGACCAGGGTAAACATCCCATGGCTCTTTGGTATGCTGCAGACTTAGGTGAAAGGGGAATCCCTTGGGCATCTTGCCCCAGCCCAGATACCCTTGTCAGGGATGGTTCCGGCCTCCAGCCAGATCTCAGTGGCCGCCCGGAGCGGCTGCCTCTCCGCTGGCCCAGGCAGGCTTCCATTGCTCTTCTGCCCTTGCTCTCTGGAGGGCCTGGCCAGTTCCTCCTCCTCGGCTTTCCTCATGGACAGGCGGATGTCTGAACTCGAGTAAGTGTAGCCGTGGCCAGCGGGGCAGATTTCCCTGAAGGCCTCTGCAAGGTCAGCAGTCAGAGGAGAAGCTGAGAGGTGCTGTCCCCGAAGGAAACCAGGGCCCTCCCTCCCCTCCTTTTGGAGGACCCAACAATTGGGGTGGCAAGGAGGGAGATCTAGCTGGGGGTGAGGGATTGAGCAGGGAGGCAAGACTAGGGGTCTCCTGGCTTGAAGGGGGCCCCCTCAGGCTGGGGAAAATGGACACTAGCTCTCGGGATGCTGCTTGGGGGCCAGAGCTGGGAAAGGGACAAAGGGTTACCTGTGCCAGGCAGGGGGCATTTCTCACACTTGGTGCCCCAAGCTTTGCCCACACGGCTGCAGCAGCAGATCTGCTTGGTGATCTGCTGGGCCAAAGGCAGGGTGCAGGCGCCAGGCTCCAGTGACCGGTAGCACAGTCCCTGCTGCATGGAGATGGCCTTGTCCGCTGCAACAGACACAGCACATGGAGATGGGCAGGGGACAAGCGGGAGGGGGAGAGCACAGGCGGGAAGGAGGTGGGGGTGTGTGGCCTGTGCGCCAGGGGAAGGGTGGGACCCTCAAAATGCTCACAGGACTTTAGGAAGGATAGCTGCAGTGGGACACTTTGGCACCACCTCGTGTTTTCTGTATAGTGAGACCCTTGTTCCCCCACCCTAGTGGGGAGAACCTGAGAGTAGAAGGAAATGAGGATGGAGCTGTGTGTCTCCAGGTGCCAAGTTCATAAGTATTTACCCAAAGCCCATGTATGCCCGGGGTTGGGTGGGGAGCAGTGCACTCAGAGGGCCGCCATGTCCCTGGGGATATGAGATGAGGTGACAGCCACAGGCCTGAAGGGACTTTGGGGATAGGGACCCTGCCTTGGTCGTCTTTGTCACCTGGTACCTCCCAGTGTCTGGTGAATGTGGATGCTCAGTAAATGCGTGTTGACTCGATGGATGGACGGCTTGCCAATGAATCAATCAAAAACGGAGCCAATGAATCAATACGGACCCCAGTGAGTTTGAGCAACGCTGGCTTTAGATGAGAATAGTATCACTGCCATAGTCCCTTTCTTGTGCTTTGATAATAAATATTAAAGAAATTTCTTTTGCTAATTGTCTCAGTGGAAGATGAGGAGGCCATACCAGGTTGGAAGAGATGGAAATCTTAGAGGGCTGGATGGACCCTAAGAGGACAAGAGCCAGGGAACTGGGGACCCTGGGGAAGCCCCAGTCAGGGCCCTGCTCCACTATGAACTGCATGACCTACCTGGGTTCAGCTTCTTTTTGTGTATGAGGATGCTTATGAGAATTCCACGGGCAGTGGACTACTGTATTTCTGCTTCCCCAGCACCCATGCCCCCATATCCTAGAAACAACATCCTAGTTTTCCAAATGATTGGAGTGGGCTTGACTTCACTTCCTGGCTCCAGAAGCAGCACGGGACCATACTACCAATTAGTATAGTCCATTCTTCTGGTCCCAGACATTGGGTCAGGGCTGGGCATAAGACCAAGTCAGCCCAGTAATAATCATCAGCTTCAGGACTTCCTGTACTACGAGAAGAGAGGGGCTCTCTCTTGACTGAGGTTGCAAAGCTGGTAGGAGGTAGGCCTGGAGCATCTGGTGGCCACCTCTGAAGGAACCATGAAACCAACACAGAGGAAACCAAGCAGGAGATGGCCTAAAGACACCCTGGGTGCCTGGACCCTGCCAAGCCTGAGGCCACACCTACCCCTGGACTTCCTGGCTGTGTGGCCCAATGCATTATTTTTTTGCTGAAAGCAGTTTGAGTTGGATTCCTGTTACTTGCTACCCAAATATTCCTGACTAATAAACCTTCTTCACTATGTTGCCATGGAGATGAAATAAAGTGACATCCGTGAAAGTGCCTTGTACAAGGTCACGTGATCTACATGGGTAAATTATTCAGTCCACGAGCCCTGGATCTCCAGATGCAATCTCTGCCTCCAGCAGCCAACTCCCTTGGGAAACCTTGGAGCCCCAGGGTGGAGATGACCAATGCAGACATCAGGAAGCTGGACCAGTGCAGAAGGGCCCCAGGAGACTGTGCTACTGGCTCTGGCCAGGGGGCAGGGAGGGAGGGCAAGGCCCGGCAAGGAAGGGAAGAGAAACTTCATGCCCTCCGCACCCCCTCGGGAGATGAGTCATTGCAGGGGATGGAGGGAGTGACACCGGCAGGGCCATCTCTGCTTCCCTGCATTGGCTGAAACGTTGTCTCTTTCTGGAACTAATAAATTAAAGCTACCTCAGACGTTCACCACTCCTGCCTTATAAAGGAAAGGAAAGTGAGGTGGGGAGGAAGAAGCGAGACAGCCCCTCAAGGCCTCTATCCGCCAGAGGCCTCCTGAGAGCAGCCTGATATGCTCTCCCCACTCCGGGCCCCCCACTCCCTGGGTGTCCTCTCCTTAGGGCTCCTCTCACTGGAGACACTGGGCCCAGAATCGTCTCGCCTTCATAGGGAGCACTGGCTGTGGGCCGTGCTGGAGGCGTGTTTATCCCTCTGGCCTTCCCGGCCCCAGCCCCAAGTAGTTTGCCTTCTGGGGGCCTGGCCGGTGACAGGAGCTGGGCCAAGCTCTTGGCCAGTCTGAACCCGCCCTGGGCTGCTGCTTTGCAGAGACAGATCAGGACTGGTTTCATTCAGCTTGGGTCTGTCCTCCCTGCCCAAGGAAAGCCCCGCCTGGGCTGTGGTATCAGCTCCACCATGTTGGGGGGACTGAGGGGGTGCTATGCCTGCTGCCCAGGCCTCTGCCAACTGCAAAACACAGAGGTTCCTGGGATCGGAGCTGAGTGTCCAGGCATACATGCGGACTCGTGACACGCATGTGTTCATGGGTGCAGAGACAATTTCAGAGCCACGAGAGACCATGGCATTAGGGAAAGGCCCTGGGCCCAGGAAGCAGCACCACTGAGGTGATGGTCAGGCCCTGTGTATCCCGGCAGCCCTTAAAGAAAAGTCTGCAGCTCAGTGACCAGACTGCTAAGCTCAGGGCCAGGAGGGGCAGCAATGGCTCATCCAGACAACAGACAACACAGATACCCCCAAAGAAAATGGGAAAGAAATGCTTAGAGATGTGAACGGAAGAAATAGAAAATATTAATCCCAAACTGCAACACCCCAAAAGAAATGCCTAAAGTGGAAGTGAAGCGGTAACCGTCTCCGGCAGGAGGGGCAGATCAGTTTTTGAATGTTGGGCTCAGTGCCAGGTTGAGAGCAGACACTGGGTCCTGAGCGGGGGGTGACGGGCCTGGCCCGTGGACCCCGAGGGTCCCATCCTGCCTCCCGGTGCCCCCACCCCCGGCCCCGGCCCCCACTCACACACACAGCGGCTCCGTGACAGGTCCAGCATGAGGCCAGGTCTGCACGTGCAGAGGTAGCTGCCCCTGGTGTTCACACACTCCGAGTCCTGGCACAGGCCCAGGGCCGCACACTCGTTGATATCTGCAGGGTTGGAGGAGATGACCAAGCGCCCGCCCCACCAGGGCCTGGTGGAGGAGAGGGGCTGGCGCAGCGCACTTCCAATACTTTCTCCAAGGAAAACGGCGACAACAGTAAAATAGCTGCTGTTTATTGAGTGTGACCCCCAAATCTCTGTGCTTTCATTTCCTGGTTTGTAAAATGGGGATAATGAGAGAACCTACCAGGTAGGGTTGCTATGGGGACAAAAGATAAAAATTACAAATCATTTGGTCCAAACATTGGTATGGAATCAGAGCGTAATGGTACAAGCTAACATTTAGTGGGCACCTATCGTATGCCGTTATCTTGCCAGGTGCTTTACCTATGATGCCCCATTTAATTCTCATAGACAATTCTATGTTGTAGGTTCTCATCCTCATTTTATAGGTGAAGAAACTGAGGCTCTGGAGTAACTAGCCCCAAGTGGCCAGCTGGGAGGCAAACAGAGAAGCAGGTAAAAGGGGGCAGGTTGGGTGGGAGGACCGAGAGTAGGCAGCTGAGATCCTCCTTTCCTGCCCTCCCTGGAAGGTCCCCAAAGCAGGGCCCAGGACTCTGGGAACACGCCTGCCTTGAGCTGGGGAGGAAGGAGGAAGGAGGCGGTGGGAGGAAGGCACCAAAGAGGCTGGGGAAGGGAGGGATGGGGACTTGAGCCAGGGTGGACATGGGGCAGAGGAGTAGCAGGCCACAGCCTTAGGTCCTCGTGGACATCCCTGCCTCAGGCAGGCCACATCCCACCCCCCTAAGACCAGTGGATGCTCATCCTCTTCTTCAAACAAGGGCGGAACGTTTGCTTCTGTGTGATCCCACAAACTTAACCCTGGGAACGTCCTCCTGCCACGGGAAATCCCAGCCCTCACAAGCTAGGCTCCAGGAAGTCGGGGGCCTCCTTGATGATGGCCTCTGTTGACGATTAGTGAAGATGATGAGTGTAAAAGGGCCAGGGCGATGTACAAAGGAGTTGTGCTCCTTACTGACCTCAGGGGGACATGCCGCCTCTTGGAGGAGATAATAAGCTGTTAAAGCGAGGCAGCCCACTGTCATCAGAGCCAGCTGCTCACCCACAGGCTCTGGGGAAACTGGCACTGAGCACGGGATCGAAGGGGCTGGAAGATGACCCAGCATGGGAACCAAGGGGACCTACTCCTTGGTAGGATGGCCTATTGGGAGGGAGGTGCCCAGGAAGATGCCCTTGGGAAGGAGAACCTTTCCATATGCCCCCAGGCTTGCCTCCCCTCTGCTTGAGAGGTTTCTGGGCTCCCCATCATCTTCTAGAGGGAGCTCCCAAACCCTAACATGGTTCCCAAGGCCCTCCACCATCTGGGAATCCTTCAGCCCCATTCAGCCCCATTTTCCTCCAGGTCCTGCACACACTGTGCTCTTGCATGTCCTCTCCACAAGCCCAAACTGTTCTTTTGCTTTCTCTGCCTGCAATGCCCTTTAGCTGGCTAACTCGTACTCATTTTTTAACCCTTGGCTCAGGTATCACCTCTTCCAGGAAGGCTTCTGGGATCTTTCCAGTCTGGAAGTGCCCCACTGTGGGATCCAGTGGCACCCTGTGCTTCTTTCCTTCGAGAGCACTTCTCTCACTGTATGTAACTGCTTAGGTGTCTGTTTGCATCTTATCTATCACCGTGTACTCAGCACCCAGCACAATGTGGCTCATGGTAAAAATCCAAAGCAGTGCTCTGAGGAAGTAGGAGGGAAGGGGGGTGGGGGGAATGGAGAAAGAGAAGAGGAGTAGCACATGTGGGCACAGAGGGGAGGCGGGAGGGACCATGGCCCCAGACATGGGAAGGGGGCGGTCTCAGGGGCAGGGCCTCCTGGGGGTGGGGATGGGGGACCCTTGGTATCCTGAGACCTTGGGAATAACCTTAACCTTAACCTTCCTGACTGGGAAACCTGCTAGGCAGAGAGGCCACTGGGGACAGTTTTAGATGTGGACACCTCTGTGGCAAAAGTACAAACTGCTCCTCACTGCTGCTGTCCCCTCGGCCCTTGGCCCATGACCCCTGAGGGAGTCTGACCCTGGGTCTGAGCACCCTTTCTTATCCACAGGTAGACACCTGGCACCCCACAGGTAGAAAGCCCAGCAACCTCAGGCCTTCCCCAGAATCCTGTGTCCTGAAGAAAGCTCCATGGGGGAGGGCAACTAGAAAGCCATCTGGGCAGATCTGCTGTCCCTAACCTGGCTTAATCCAAAGCAAACCACACCAAGGAGTATTTGTCCAGATCTCACAGCTCTGCAAAGGTGACGATGCCTCAGCTTCCCACTGGTGTTGGCCAGTCCCAGGAGCCTCTCACAGGCAGCTCATTTCAAGCCAATGCCAGGCTTCCAGTCGATAAGGGCTTCCCCCGCTCAGAGCCCCAGTCAGCTCGGTATAGCAGCTGCCCCTTCAGTGAAGGCTTCTGGCCCCTTCCACAACTCCACTGAAACCCCCTAGAGTGACAAAGCCATAGCTGAGGCCCCACCCACCCCTCTGTTTCAAGGAGAACTCGGGCCTTGTTCCTTTTGGACTCTTTAATGCAGACCACCCTGGGACTCAGCTGGCCTTACAGAGCCGTCAGCTGGCCTGGCAAGGCCAGGGCAGGAGCTGCCCTTTATAATGCCCCCCACCCTGCCCCCCTTACCCTTCCCACCCCTGGCTGGAGGTTGAGGCAGGTAGGAGGGAGCCCTGAGCAGCTGAAGGAGCTTTCTTGGGAAAAGTTCACAGAGGACCCCCACTCTCTCAGGCTGATGTCATCTCCCACGCTGGAGGGAAAGGGCACTGTGTTCCAGGGAGAGCAGCCCAGGAGGTAGTGGACGTGCAGTGGACGGAGTGCCACCCTTCAGACACCAGTGGCCCTAGATTCGCCTCTGGCCCATGTTCAGTGGGTGGAGATGGGGAGGAGGGGGGAGACTCGGCTCCCAGACCCTTCTGTGGCTCCTCTTTCACTCTCAAACAAATCCCCTGACTTCCTTAGGTCCCTGGAACCTGCAGTCCCCCAAAGCTCCCCCAAGCTGGGGCTCAGAAGTGCCCAGAAGACACTGCTCAGGCGTTGACACATGCTCCTGCCGCCTGGGTGTGGGGATTGGTCCAGAGCATCATCAGGCCCCGTCGTCACCCTCCACCAGCCCAGCCCTGACCCCGGCCGGCCTTACCTTGGCAGTGAGTGAGGTTCAGTCTCTTGTACCCCTGAGGACACTCCACCTGGCCATTTTCAATCACAGGGAAGGCTGAAGAGTGAAGATAAGGGTCTCAGTGGAGGGCCTTCGGGCTCCTCTGTCACTCCTGCTGGGAAGTGGGGTGCAGCCTGGATGTCCAGCCCACTCAGCAGCTGCAGGCCCCATCCACCAAGCTTCCACTGCAGTCCCTTCCTTTCCTCTCACCTGCCTTGCTTTTACTAAAAACTATTACTAATTATATATGATACATAGTTACAACATTGCCTATGATATATATCATACTATATTCATGTTATACTATAAAGCATGTGATTGAGCTGTTTTTTTTTACTTTTTATTTAGAAATAATTATAAATTCATAGAAAGTTGTAAAAATAGTACAGAGAAGTCCCATGCACCCATCACCCAGTTTCTAAGTTTTGTTCTTATTTATTTATTTATTTGCAATTTTATTGAAATATATTCACATACCATACAATCATCCTCTATGTTTATTTTGATACTTGACTTGCATGGCTGTCTTAGCTGACAAAGTATCCTAGTTCAAGATGGGAGAACTTCATCGGTGATTGCACTTATAAAACCATGTTATTTATTTCCACTCACATCTACCAACCAGGCAATGCTTTTGTTGAAATTTGGCTAGTCAATTTCCATCTTCCCTGAGGTTGGTTAGTTGTTCTTACAAATTCAACAGAGTGTTGCATTTTTATTTATTTTTTAACAAATGGGTTGAAATCCATGGAAGTGCTGCACTTGGAAGATTTTTTTAATAAGTTAGAAAATTCCATTTTTCAAGCGTGCAAATGGATTACAGCAACGAAATCACGAAATGATGGAATTTTTTCCAAACATCCATTTTCAAAAGGCTCTTTCCATAACACAAGTCTCTTGAAAAGCAGCTCTGCTCGAAGTTTATAGCAGACAAAATGGGGGAGATGTCTGATTGCAGATTTACCAACGAGGAGATGAGTCTCACAATATTGGTACTGATACATGTCCTGGTTTGATTTCACAACATTCCCCCATACTTTACAGAAAAAAATAGGAGTATTTTTTGTTTGCTTGTTTTAATAATTGACTGACTAAAAACAGGTAAAACGTATCTTTTACTTTGGCGGGACAAACTAGTGTGTTAAAGTTCTTGAGAAGCTCTAAGGGAGCTCATAAACTGAGCTCTCTGAACTACTTTATGCTGTAATATGTCAAAGACAAATACATTTTCTTGGAACCCCCATTCTTCCCTGAAGACACCTTGGGTGCCAAACATGACATACGATAATCTGACAGGTAGACAGACCAAGTGAGGACACAAACTAGTAAAGTTTAATTTTTCTTGCCATACTGAGATTAAGAAATGTAAATCAAAGTTGTAATATTTTTTCCTGCTGTGAACTGCCTTGCTCGGGATCTGCACATTCCGCTACGGGGATGAGGTGCTAGACTAAAAGGCCGCTGTTGTGGATATAAAGGTGATTGTGAGGATGCTGACATTGAGACAGAGGACGGGAACGAGGCTGGGAAATGTGAGCATCCCTGGCCAGGGGCCTGGAGCTATGAATGGAGGACAGGAAGAGAAGAAGCTGTTTGGGGAAACTCAGAAAGCAGGCCGGTCAGATGTAGTCCGTGAACCTTATAAGGAACAGAAGGTGGGAAGGAATTATACAAGGCCGATGCCAGACAGCCGAGGACTAATAAGTTAACATTTGTATGATGCCCTGGAGCTGCCAAGACATGGGTGTGTATTATCCTGTCGGCTTCTCGTGACAATAGCCCAACAAGGCCGGGATGACTATCTCCATTTTATGGATAAGAAAACCGAAGCTCAGAAAGGTTAAGTAACTTGCCCAGGAAGAGAGCTAAAGATCAGGCCAAGTCAGGCTTTAAACCCAGGCTCCTGGCTGTGAAGGCAAGGTCCTTCCCACTCCACCCAGCGCCCATCTCTGAGAGGGGGGTGGGGTGGAGGGGGGGGAGGGAGAGAGAGAGAGAGAGAGGGAGAGAGACAGCGACAGCTCAGGGGGTTGGGTGAGCCAGGAGACCAGCAGAGCTGGTCTTCCCCTTTTTTGATGTCAAGAGGGAGAAATCAGGTAGAAGCACTTTGCCTCTTTAGTGATCTGCAGAGGAGGGGCAGAGAGTTTTTGGATCAGAGCTGGGAGTGAGGGTGGGACCAGTTGCAGACGCCAGCAGGAAACCCTGAGAACCTGAGGAATGTGCTAAGCTAAGAAGAGCTGGATTCTTTCATTAGTCTGAAAACATGTTTTTTTTTCCTATAAAGTGATTTCCTCCCCCAGGAAAGAGACTCTGACCTCTTGCTGGTCTGAAGAGAGTGTGGACAACCCTTCGCAAAGTCAGGCTTCTCGAGAAAAACAAATGCCAAAGCCTCTGGTCTGGGGAAACTCCTAGTTTTTGCCGAAAGCCAAGAGCAGCAGCTGCCTCCCCACCCCGGGGCCCTCAGCTCCTTCCCTTACCCCTACAGAAGTCCCCCACAAGGAGCCAGTTCCCAGCTTCTGTAAGAGCAAGTGCAGCATTCAATTCAGAAAATCTGCTGAAATCTTTTTGGAGAGAGGAAAGTAGAAGTTCAGATGGCCACGTGGGGAGAGAGAATCTTGGCTTGGGCTGGGTATCCTCGTCGCTGCCACCCATGCTGGGTGCTGGTCCCGAGAGCTCCTGACACACAGGCCTTCCCTCATCATAGCACCTGCTGTGTGACTGTCACCTATGCCAGGTGCTGTCTGTCTCTTGAAGTGTAAGCTCCCTGAGGACAGGGGCTTGCCTTCTTAGTCACTGATATGACTTGAGTACCAAGCGCAGCTCCTGGGTCAGGGGCTCCATAAAAATTGCAACGAATAAAAACAGCAAACCCTAAAACAGCACTTACTATGGGCCAGACCTCATTATAAAGGTTTTACAGGTATTAACGCATTTAATCTTCAGAGTTACTAATATCCCCATTTTATGGATGAGCAAACTGAGGCACAGGGAGGTTAGGAAACTTATCCAAGGTCACCAAGCTGGTAGGTAGGTGGTGGAGCTGGGATTATGAACCCAGACAGTCTGGTTCTAGAAGCTTCTGAACCATTCCTCTCCACTGTCTCCAAATGAATAAATGAATTAATTAATGATAAGCCTTAGGAGCTGTCTAGGCCAAGGATTCTAGGGTCCAGAGGCCACAAGATGTCTGTCCAGCAGGAAATCTAGTGCCCTTCCTAGTAACTCCATTTTTCCCAAGGAATCAGGAGAGTGAATGGAGGAAGAGAGAGGGCAGGGATACTCAGAGGGAGGCCAGAAGAACTAATCAGACACTTGATAAACGCTCCCAAATGCATGCAACATTTGTAGCCTGCTTCAATTTCAACAGCTAAGACACAGTTCAGATGCCAAAGTGCCATTTAGAAATGACAATGAAAATGGTCAAGAATCTGTCCTACCTCTCATGGCGCCTCAGCCAGATCAAGGATAAAACAGGGGTTAGAGAGAGGAGAGAAGAGAATTTGTGAGGCACTCTTGAGAGAGATCATGGCTAAGGAGCCCCTGCAGCTGAGACTCAGGCCTGAGAAAGCAAAGGAGCTACTGAGGGGCCAAGTCAGGTTCAACCTGAACTCCACGAAGTCAAATGTCCCCAAATGCCTGTGGAGCATGTAGAGCAGATGTGGGTAACTTTCCTGACAAGGAAATGGGAACCAAGTGAGCCTAGAACTCAGGTCTGCTGACCCCTGACCCCAGCCCTGCCCACCCACCGCTGCACCTTGACCTGTCCATGGACCAGGGAGAGAAGCTGAGGATCTCCTTGGCTATAGCCAGTCCTTGCCCTGCTAATTCTCCCCCTTGGCCACTGGGACTCCTAAGAAGACCTCAACGAGAGCAAATGAATTATTTGAGACAGTTTGGGCACCAACAGAGGTCGGGGAGGAGAGGCTGGAGATCTGTGTCTGGCCATAGGGCTGTTTACAAGCCATGATGATCTTGGCCTGCAACAACAGGTGCCTGCGACAGGGAGCTGAGGCGGTTCCCTGCACAGCCTCCTCTGCCCCGGAGAACAGACACACGTGTGCACGAGGCTGAGCCCGCATGCGAGGGGCAAGTGAGCAAGCTGGAGGTGGACTCCCAATTTGAAAACCTCCAGCTGATAACATGGAGAGAAGATTTACT